>JAJOOO010022985.1:0-20244 GCA_029582685.1 Solanum piurae | reverse complement strand
ATGTTCGAATTGAATTTCATGGATGATTCAAGTTCAATATCCTTGTGAATAGTTGTTAGACTTTTGAAGTTGTAAATAGAAAATGAAAAGTTGTGACTTTTATGAAGATGTTCGAATTGAATTTCATGGATGATTCAAGTTCAATATCCTTGTGAATAGTTGTTAGACTTTTGAAGTTGTAAATAGAAAATGAAAAGTTGTGACTTTTATGAAGATGTTCGAATTGAATTTCATGGATGATTCAAGTTCAATATCCTTGTGAATAGTTGTTAGACTTTTGAAGTTGTAAATAGAAAATGAAAAGTTGTGACTTTTATGAAGATGTTCGAATTGAATTTCATGGATGATTCAAGTTCAATATCCTTGTGAATAGTTGTTAGACTTTTGAAGTTGTAAATAGAAAATGAAAAGTTGTGACTTTTATGAAGAGTTGTGATTTTTATGAAAAGTTGCGATTTTTATGAAGAGTTGTGACTTTTACGAAAAATTGTGACTTTTATGAAAGGTCGTGACTTTAATGAAAAATTGTGACTTTTATGAAAGGTCGTGATGAAAAATTGTGACTTTTATGAAAGGTCGTGACTTTAATGAAAAGTTATGACTTTTATGAAGAGATGTGACCTTTTACGAAAAAGTTGCACTGGTATGAAGAGTTGTGACATATACAAAGAGTTGTGACATTTACGATAAGGCACAAGAAGCATCTATTCACACTATCATTTGTTGTCTATAAATAGAGAGATTTCCTCTCATTTTTCAACAATGAATTTTTGGACTTCTTTTTCTACTACTACGTTATTTAGTATTCTAAGTGTACTTTATTATCGTTAAGTGGTTCGCTGACACCATAATTTTAAATATCGATACACCGATGAATAAAATCGTTCTATTATGGAAGGATATATTCCACTAGTCTCGGATACTTGAGAGGAATAAATTCCTTAAGGACACACTATGCATTCAATAGGCTCAATTTTCTTCTTTAAAAAAAAATATTTTATATATTATCTCCAATCTATTTTTGATTCTATTTTCTCTACTGATATTAATCTTCGAATTTTAAAAATACACTTTAAACTTTATTATTTCTTTAAAATTATTTTCTGACCAAAAAAAAAAAAAACTACAACTGGATGAAGGGACATATCACATGAGTGGAATTGGTCAATAATTATAGTAGTTCCAAAGTCACTGAAACAGTGAAAGTGCTTATCATATTCATGTTGATTGCCAAATCTCACTTTGCCGACATCTAAATGAATAATGACAAAAAAATAAATCAATCAATTGAAAATAAATTAATCATATTTCCAACCTTTTATTAGGAAATTCGAATCGAGATGAAATTCTGATCATCTATAAAAATAAAAAGGAACTTGTAATAATTCTTGAGGTCATTTCCTTCGTTCTCCGATCTGTTCAGTGTTTAGAATTTTCCTGACCTCAAATCATTTATGGCTTGTTAGGATTGACAGTCGATCGTTGGATCATGATAGTGCTCTGATAAGATTTTCAATTTTTCTTTTTGGGAAACAGACGATTAAATGTTGATCCTTTAGTAAACTAATTTATGTTACTAATTAACAGGAAGAAATAATTTGTTTAAATTTCATAAATAAAATAAGTTGAGTTATTCTGCTAGTGGAAAAGCTCAGCAAGCAGATAATAATGTGAAACATGTAGACAAATATAGATTTTTCTGGTCTTTAGAGAATCTAATATGGACGAAAAAAGTTTATGCAAGTGGAATATATATAAGCATTCATGCATCTAGAAACACATATCAATAATTTTAATATTTTGGTTTATATATTAATGAATGAATGTAGGTTCCTGACGTAAAAATTAAAAATATAAGTGATAAGGCATAAGTTTGGAGAACAAAATAGAGTGGCAGACCTGCTAACGAAAGAATAAATTTTTTGACGATATCCAACTTTTGATAATTTCTCAAGTGTTTACTAATGAAATAGTAATCTGAACAAACATTCTAAGAAATACGTTTGATAAAAACTTCTTAATGACATGTATAACTTCATACAAGTTGGAATTTAATGTTTCAAACTTTTTTTTTTTTTAATGTACGTAGTTAAAGATTGAAGAATTCGGTGACCGGCTAGTAAATCTAATTTTTGATAATTTATTCGATATTTACTTGTGAAGTTATATGGACTAGAGACAACAATCTAGATTATGCTATTATCGAACATATTTGGAGCCCATAGGAATGTAATCTTAACACTTGTTTGCACCTTAATGTTGACTAATTTAATTAATTTGAATATGTATCGTATCGTGTAAAGCCTAATTTTTTTTTAAAAAAAGGATCTAATTATCAGAAAATTCTCCATGGTGGAGCAAAAAGTGCAACTCTAAAGCTAAAAAGCAGCATGTCGGGCCACGAATATTAAGATTCACTTTCTACCCAAGTTGTGAAAAAATTGAGCCTTTCAAGAATTTAAACATTCAATTTTGGTTAAATATTTGAACACAGAAACAAATTTGAAAACTCGTGCAATAAATTTTTTAAAATTTAAATTAAAAGTGTCTAATATAAGTATATGTTTAATCAAAATATTCAATAGTTTAAGTGTCCAAACAAAATTTATTTACAAATTTGAGAAGTTATCAAGGTATTCAACTTAAAATTAAAGATAACTTTATAAATGTTGGGATTTAAACTTGATTTAGGAGACATATAATTCATTAAATTGTAAGTGTATATCTTTGCGAGTTAGCTTTTAATCAAGAGAAACTGAAGGGAAAAAAGTGAACAAACTAAAGTTTCTGGGGTAAAATATTTCAATTCTTAAAATAGAGGGGGGTACAATATACTTTTCAGTTTTCACTGATCAAGTTAGAAATATTATCGTAAATTATATTCTGACCTACCAACTATACAAAATTCTCTTTAAGTCCCCCCTCCTCAAGGAAAAAAAGTTCAACTATTGTATTCTTTCCAACCCTTAATATACCTTATCAGTTATCTTTACCCCATAACCTTCCTCATGACATAGTCAGAAATTTTATAAAAGTGATAAAAAATATTTTTTTAAAAAAAGTGAATTTAAATGGACACCCTTTTATCAATGCGCTAAAGATATAGCTTTTGTCAAGAGTGTCCAATTCTAAATATATATTACTTTAACACAAAATTTTAACATATATATATAGTGTAATTTTCTAACAAGAACACCATTGAAGTGGCTACAGTTCAGCCCCTGCTTCATCTCCCCCGTTCGATAACCTTACGACCTTACCATTAGGGGTGTCAACGGTACGGTGCGGTCGGTTATTTTTAAAATTACACCATCCCAATTTTTTTTGGGTATTTTATAATATATAACCAAAATTAGATTTTTTAGAACCATCTCAATCATATCAGTTTCTCTTCGGTATCGTTACGGTTCGGTTAATTTTTGTTTTCTTTTTTACTTTTAAAATATCACCTCAAAATATACTACTGTTAATATATTTCTTTCGCAAATATGTTCTTGAAGAAACACTTTAATTCTTCACCAAAAAAAATAAGAATGTTAAGCCTTATTGTCGTATTGTTTGATCTTAAATATTTAATAGGAGTGTTTGAATATGTTTTGTTGTATTGTTTGATAGAGTATCTATTAGGGAAAAGTGTCTGAAAAATACTCCAATTTTGGCCGAAATTGTTGTTACGATACCAAACTTTATGGAGGACCTTTTACCCCACTGCACTATTTAATAGTGTATTTTAAAGGTATATATCTGCCCACGTGGACACGTTACTTTTTATAATTATGTAATATTTATGATATCCACATGGGCACATATATACCTTTAAAATACTCTATTAAATAGTGCAGGGGGTAAAAGGTCCTTTCCAAAGTTCGGTATTGTTACAGCAATTTTGTTCAAAGTTCTAATATATTTCAGACCTTTTTCCCTATCTATTACGATATCTTTTAATTTTAAACCTAATTAAGTAAAGACGAATTAAAGAGCAAAGACTCAAAGTCATTTAGTCACTAGAGGCCTAGGATCTAAGTTATATTTATATTTGAAAAATATTATAAAATATATTTATATATTAAATTTAACATACTGTTAATAGGGAAAAGGGTCTAAAATGCTCTTAAACTATGTGAAAGGAATAAAAATGCCCTCCGTTAATAGTTTGGCTCAAAAATGCTCTTACCGTCAATACTTTGGTTCAAAATGCCCTTAAACTATGCGAAAGGGTAAAAAATGCCATCCGTTTGTAGTTTGGTCCAAAAATGCCCTTGCCGTCAATACTTTGTTCCAAAAATGCTCTTACTATTATTTAATGGGTAATTTATGCTCATTTTCCAAATAAATATATTATTATTTATTTAACACATTTTTTTATTAATATTTTTTTTAAAGCAAATGCTTATCTTACTTCAATTCAGAAAAAAATAAAAAATGAAAATATATATTTATTTTTTTATCATTATCTTTTATTATTATATAAATATAAATTAATGATGGATATAATATGATCTTATATATATGACATATATTATCTGTCGAAAGGGTACATGAAGTTATTCTATTTTAGTTGATAAAATGAGATTAAGAAAGGGGGAAAATTCCTACATTTTTATTTGTTAAAGTGATTTTTGAAGAAAGAAAACAAGAATAATGTTCTTTAATAGTATTTTAATTAGGAAGATGTGTTTAAAAAGAAAAAAAATTATTTGAAAAAGGGCATTTTCACCCATTTTGTAACTATAGGGGCATTTCTGGACCAAAGTATTGACTGCAATGACATTTTTGAACGAAAGTATTGACGGTAAGGGCATTTTTGAGCCAAACTATAATGAACAACTTTCACATATAACAAACATAAAAATCATATTTGTATGTTATAGCTATAGTTTGCATAATTGCGCTTCATAACAAATTTTACGTTTGCTATGGAGCTTTTGATTTGTATAATTCGCTAGATACATCCAATTTTATACAAATTGTTCAGTTTTGTATAAATTCATTTATACATTGTAATTTGTATAATAAGATCTGTATTTGTATAATTATAAGTGTATAGGACGAAAATATATGTATTTGTATTTGTATTTGTATATACACTTTTCTCTCGCTTTATACAAACACAAACACATTTTATACATTTTATACTGACATGTATAAAATGGCTAATACCGAAAATGGCTAATTGTATACCGAATCAGATGGTAAAAAAAAAGGATGTTTGCTGCGAATTACAATTAAAATAAAGGGATAATGGTCTGAAAAATACCCCAACTTTGGTCGGATTTGTTGTTGCGATACTAAACTTTCATGAGGACCTATTACCTCCCTAGACTATTTAATATCGTATTTTAAACATATATATTTGCCCACGTGGACATAAAAAATAATGCAAAATTATAAATAGTAATGTGTCCACGTGGACACATATATACCTTTAAAATACACTATTAAATAGTTAAGGGGGTAAAAAATACGGTATTAAATAGTCTAGGGAGGTAATATGTTCTTATAAAAATTTAGTATCGCAACAACAAATCCGACCAAAGTTGGGGTATTTTTCAGACTCTTATCCCTAAAATAAACTATGACTATAACATTTAATTTGAATTAATAGTTTGCTATTTCATACAATTTTCCCAACTATAAACGGAGGACATTTTTGTTCCTTTCACATAGTTTAAGGACATTTCTTACCCTTTTCCCTTGTTAATATATAAAATATATTTACAAACATGTAAGGTTATTCGGTTCGGTTTGAGAATTTTTCGAGTTTTTTGATAAATTAAAAAGACCATTCCAATTGTTCGAGACGGTTATACACTTAAATAAAAGTTCACATTTTTATTGGAAAAACATCATAAATTAATTCGATTCAATTAGATTTGATCGATTTGATTCAATTTTTCATATTCAAAAGTAGAAATTTTGTATTTATTTAACCAATAATAAAATATTTATATAATCATATGTAAATACGACACGCAATGTTCATTCATAAAATAGAGATGCAACACAAATTACATGAATCACTTTTGTTTACCATCAAATTTGATGAAAAATATTTTCTTTTGATATATTAAGGGTGCACATCGATCGATTCGGTCAGATCTAAACCCCTCCATATCTTCTCTCACCTTGACTTCTTCCCCTGTGTTGAATAATCAACATCTTCCTTGTCTTGATTCATTTTTTTCTTTGAGCCTTTTGAGCTTCATCTTGTCCCTCAACAATCTCCTCTCCAACTCATCTAAATCAAAATCCTCATCATCTGGCTCAGTGTGTAGAGTAGCCACTTCCACATCAATTTCCTCAAACATCATCATCTTCACAATTATGGTAATGTTTATATATTAGATTCATGAGTTGGATTAATTATATTATAAAGAATAAAAGAAGGTAAATACAACTAATCAAGAATATTCATAAATACATAAATATTCAATCTTGAAGAAATTAAAAAAGGCACAAATGTTTATACTCCACTAATTTTTAACATAAGAAAGAACAAAAGCAAATATTTGTTGGGGAACAATGGAAAAACAATACTTAATATATAAATTATCTATGTAACAAAATAATAAATAAATATCATTATCACAAATAATAATGAATGGTGTAGGATACTGTTCTAAAAAAACTACGTACTCTATTTCAACAGATCAGAATTACAACTAATTCAATGGTATGAAATATTTTTTAGAATTAAACAAGTCTTCTCTAATTATAACTATTTCATAAACAATTTTTTTCTAATTAGATAGAAGAATTAACAAAATTTATCTAACACCAACAGGAATTTATTTTAAAGAAATAATAAAAGCAAGTGAAATCTTGTAGGGAAAAAAAAAAGGCAAGAAAGAGAGCAAGTAGTAATTTTACTAATTTTTAGCTTTGTTTCTCTGCCTATATTTTGCTGAAGCATAAGGTGGATATTTATGGGAGGAGGCTAATGGTTAAAACATGTCAAATGTAAATATTAATTTATGATTTTGCTTTTTTCCTTTCAAAAAGTCTATTCAACTCTTTCTCTACTTGGGAAAATATTTTGATCTTTTTAGACTCTATAACATGGCTCTGTCCCCGAGTAAAGGAGTTTTATACTATAATTCTAAAAAAATGCAGGGTAAATTTTTTAAAATTCATTAAAGATTTTAATCACTTAATTAACACTGTATTTTATAACTTAATTGAACAAGTTAATATGATTTGAAATAAATATTATGTGTGAATTTCAGTCTTTTGAGCTTTTGGATTGCATTCTCCTTGATGCATGAATAAGGATGAAAAAAAAGTGAATAAATTTCATGTGTGTGAAATAGTGAGTAATTATGAAGTTTGTGTCCTTTTTTTTTTTTTTTTGGCATAATACATAATCATCACCCTTAACTTGGCGTCAGCTGACACTTATGACATTTAACTTTGGGTGTGTATAAGTAGACACTTAAACTTCTATAAAATTGAACAAATAAATACATTCGTCCTACATGGAACCCTACATGGCAATTTTGTGTCCAACGTGGCGTCATACGTGTATTGTGCCATGTAGGATACATGTGTCTACTTGTTCTATTTTATACAAGTTTAAGTGTCTAGTTGTGCACACTCAAAGTTGAAGGGCATAGTTGTCCACTGAAACCAAGATAAGGGTCATGTTTATGTATTATGCCAAATTTTTTTTGGTGGAAGTTGCTTTCAAGAAGCCAAGTTGTGGCCATTGAGAAAAGGTGTCCTACTTTGTTTTTTCATCTAAGGTTTTTTTTTTAGTTTGAGGTTCAATATCTATATTAAAATATGATTAATTTAAATTAGTATATAGTAGGATTATAAGTTTTTTACTTTCAGAGACTCAAACACAATACCTTTAATCAAGGATGAATGAATCTCGATCTATGCTAGTTATATTTGTGATTCTGTCAATTATTGGATCAACCAAAATTATACTACTCCCTCTGTCACTAATTACTTGTCCACTTTTGAATTGACACACCTATTAAGAAAACAATAATTAACATAGTGACTTTATCATTTTACCCCTATTAATTATGAAGTGGGTGAATAAAGAAAAAATCCTTTTGGCCAGAAAATTTGGCGAGAATTTGGTCCCGAATGATATTTTACCTTTTTAAATATTTTTACCGTTTTAACTTTAATACATTTTAACTAAAAAATGGAAAAAAAATCAATTTATTTTAAAATAAAAAAAATATTATAGTTTTTTAAAATTTCTGGCCAAATTCTGACCAAATTTTCTGGCCATTTGGCATTACCCATTAAAAATTTAAGTTTTTCAAAAAATTCTACCTTTTTCAAGTAATTAATTGAGGGTATAATATGTAAAATAAAAAAATATTTTTTCTTGATTTGTCAAAATGGACAAGTAATTAGGGACAGAGGAGTATTAATTAGATGAATACCCTTTCATTTTTCGTTATTTTAAACCTAATTTATACCTACATACACGTGCAACTTAATATAATTCTCAACTGCAAAAATTTCAACAACATCCAATTAATATTATTTATCTTTTTCCTTAAACGTTTCATTTAATTAATATTATATTAACGAAAATAATAAGATAAATTTGAAAAAACTGACAGCCTAATTTGACATAAATGAAAAAAAAAAGATTCTGTAAATGTTCGATTTGCCCCTCGGTGAATTAATTTATGTTACTAATTAACACCAAAAAATATTTCTCTTGTAGGTCGTTGATGCAAAAAATTGGAGAATTCAGTGATATAGCATAACGTCGAAAAACAAAATAGGATGACAGATATACTAGCAACAAAGAGATTTAGAAAAAGTTTTTAACATGATACAATTTTTGGTAATTCCTCCAAGTTTATCAACGAATTTATTTGGACAAATATTTTTTTTAAAACTATATTTAAAAAAAAAAAAGAATCAGATAAGTAAATGAGTATTTATTGCTGAAGTGAACAAATCAATATTTCCAACAAAGCTTGTAGCAGTGGCAGGGGCAATGACAATAATGATGATTCAGACTTCATAACAAACAGTTTATTTTCTAATATTAGATA
This sequence comes from Solanum piurae, assembly GCA_029582685.1. NCBI lineage: Eukaryota > Viridiplantae > Streptophyta > Magnoliopsida > Solanales > Solanaceae > Solanum > Solanum piurae. Next base: position 11,212 of record JAJOOO010022985.1, on the reverse strand, counting down.
TAAGAAATTTATTGATTTAATTTTATTTTTATTAAAAAATTATCATAGCACCATCAAATAATTTGAGTATGATGTAAACCTAGTAATTTCAAACGTTTCTTAAAAAATATAGGAGGGGATTACCACTAGGATCGTCTCAACAAGATTCAAGGCCTAAAGTTAAACTTTATTGAGAGGTCTTATTTTTTTAATTGTTATATAATAGCTATAACATATTCGATGAAATCCTATTATAAAGTAAGAACGTGAAAAATAAAAAAATTCAATGAAAAATATAATAGAAAGTTAGAATAATAGATCATGGCTCAAATTTTTAAAACGTATATATAATGATATTGGAATAGTTGTGTTGAATTTGATAAGTTTGATATAATGATATTAAAGTAGTATTGATTTGTTGCAGCACTTGAAATTTAACGAATACATAAAAAAAATTGGTCTTTTTATAAACACACAACAATAAATTTTGAATTATATAAAAGGTTGGCCGTTTGGTGGACTTTTAGAATATTCAATATTGAGAGAATAAATATAGAAAGATAAAAGCAAGAATAGTAATATGGATTAATAATAATCATCAAGATATAAATAAGCCAACAAAATAGATAAGTAGATAAGATAAGATGCTATAATTACATAAACGCTATTTCAATTTTCAATTGTTACCATAACCTCTACCTTAAGTGAAATAAACAGTTATTATATATATATAGTCCTAAACAAATTTAAAGCTTCAAGCGATTGCTTTAATCACTGATAGAAAATATTAAATTATAAGAAAAATTACTCAAATACACATCTTATTTTATCATAATTTCTAAAAAAAATTACAATTTTAAAAAGGAAAAATTGTATAAAATAACAAACTATTAATTCAAATTAAATGTTATAACCACAGTTTGGTTTAATTGTAACCCGTAACAAACAGTTGCCATTCGCCTCTCTCCCCAGCTTTCTCGCTCGCCACTCTCCCTCTCTCGCTCGCCTCTCTCACTTTATACAAACACAAATGTATAAAATGTGTTTGTGTTTGTATAAAGCGAGAGAAAATTGTATATACAAATACAAATACATATATTTTCGTCCTATACACTTATAATTATACAAATACAGATCTTCCCATGCCCAGTTCTCTTTTGTCTTTCTCTCTTTCTCGCTTTATACAAACACAGATTATATAAATTACAATGTATAATTTGTGTTGTTTAATCGATAAAGAGAGATTTGATATACAAATATTTTATTTCGATTCAATTGTATACAAATTCCAATTTTATGCAGATATACAAACACATAAAATTGAATTGAGAGGCTACCATCAATTTATACAAACGAGAGGCTGCCATCGATTTATACAAATGAGAGTCTGCCAGCGATTTATACAAATGAGAGGCTGCTAGTGATTTATACAAATCTAATTCCCCCAACGATTTATACAAATCTGATGCTCCATAGCAAACTTTAGTGCAACTATACAAACTATAACTATAACATACAAATATAACTTTTATGTTTGCTAAACCTAAAATTTACTCTTTAAGAAAATTCAAAAGTCCCTTCTCATATATATCACTTCCCCGACTGACATATCGCTATTCCTCTCCGATACATTCCTCCCCTATATATTTGAATGTACTATTTTCTTTCTGATATATCTCTTATTGAATATATCCCTTTCTTATATATTTAGATATTTGTTAATGTATTCGAAAGTCCAATAGTATATGAAAAATTCATTGATTTCAAAAAAAATATAATCTGAAAAGAAGTATAGAAATAATATGAGTTTATGTAAATTGTATTGTGACTAGCAAGTAGCAACAGAACAAAAATCTCATTCAGTCCCCACCGCCCCCTTGGGGAAAGAAAAAAAATTGTGGGCCGGTGGGCTCCATTTGGGAGACACTGCAAATATCCACAAAAGCACTCAGATTTGATTCTTATTATTAAGCCTCCATTTATTTTTATTTGTTATGTCGTGTTATTGAAAATTGATTTAATTGATTTTAAAAGTTAAATTAAATTATATTAATTCAATATTTTAAATAAAAAATTATATTTTAAAAAACTATATAAAAAGTAATACAAATTATAATTTTGTGCATATCAATATAATGAAAAAATTCATCATAAAATCTTAGTCAATTTTTTTATAATTTAACTTTAAAAAGAAAAATTATAACAATTAAAAGTGGACGAAAAAATAATCCATAAGCATTGTGATGAAATAGTTAAATATTCTTTAATTTGAAGTATTTTCTTTTAATAATTTTCTTGTATAAAAAATTTAAATTCAAAATTATTCCCTATGTCAAATGAGTATTTTCTTTCTTGCACGTATTTTCAAATTGTCGGTCATTCCTTGCACTTATTTTAAGAAAAAAAATAAAACCTTTAAAAAACAATAATTAATATAATAAGTTTATCATTTTACCTCTATTAATTATGAAGTGGATGAATTAAAAATTAAAATTTTTCAAAAAGTTCTACATTTTTTAAAGTAATAAATTGAGGGTATAATAGAGAAAAAAAGTTTGTCCTTTCTTGATTTGTCAAAATGAACAAGTAATTAGGGACAATTAAAAAAGAAAAAGTGGACAAGTAATTAAGGAAAAGGGAGTAATAAGAATTAAAAAAAAATTAGAATTATTCTTTATTAAATATTTATTTTATTAAGATATTAATAATATTAAAAAATTACTCTTAAATTAAGTTTCTAAAATATCAAATAATTCGAAATAATAATTTATAAAAGTCACAATATATAACTTAAGAATGAAAGAGTATTAAAATGCATTTAATTATAAGAGCTTGAACTTATAATCGTTTTTTTTTATCTAGTGTCTAATACTTTTTTCATTCTTCAACACAATTTATGGACACTTTTTTAATTTAATTAAATTTTTCTCTAATTATAATTATTACATATTTTTTGATTTTTTAAATGGAAAATTTTTTTGTCAGAAAAGTTGATCAGAATGACATTTTATCTTTTAAAATATTTTTACCCTTTTAACTTTAATATCTTTTAACTAAAAACTGAAAAAACATAAGTTTATTGTAAAATTGGCCAAATTTTTTGGCCATTTAGCACTTCCCATTTTAAATTATAACTTTTTATAATATAGTGTTTTTTATACAATTTTTAATATAAAATTTTATTTTAAAATTCTATATTTAAATAATTAATATTCAAAAGCATGCCTCGTAAACTGAATTGGAATAGAGAGGGACTATTATTTTCAAAAACTATGTTCGTACTCCTAACCTCGTCATTCTTTCTAAAATCGTAGTTTTAATATTTTTTAAAAAATTTTAATAACTCAATTATAATGTGATATTGAGTATATAAATTATCACTTTATGACGAATATTGATTCTTTACGTCTTTTTTTTTTAAAATAAAAATATTTCTCTCTTTATTTTGTTCTTTTTAAATTGCCGTTGTAGACTTGTACTGATTTGAGCTAGCAGTAGCATTGTGAGTTCCCATCCATGGCGTCCTTCTAATAGCTCTGATTTTCATCTGTTTTAAGTTATTTCTTCTTCAACTAATGATTTTCTACTATTATTTGTTGAACCTACTAATTTCAGCTCTTCATTTTTTTGTTTACAGATACTCATAGTAGGAAGCTGAACAGGCAGATTAACAATGGGGAAATTTGCAATAACAGTAATGGGTTTTATGCTCTTGTGTTTCTGTACTGAAGCAGTTTACATGAAGTACAAGGACCCAAAACAGCCATTGAATGTTAGAATCAGGGATTTGATGAACAGAATGAGCCTTGAAGAGAAAATAGGTCAGATGACCCAGATTGAGAAACATGTAGCTTCACCTCAGATCATGAAGAAATACTTCATTGGTAAGGTTTCCCATATAAAAATCTTGAGGTTTTACATAAACCCTTGTGGAGAAATCATTTTATGTAAGTTATACATTTGAAGCTGTGTGTGACAAAAATTGACTGTAGAAAATCTAGAGAAATTTGCCAGGATATGACTCAGTTGCAGCTTACTGAGTACATAGATCAGGGTAGACGGTTAGTAGGTAGTAGATCATTGTCTTGCTTATCCTTCCGTACTGGTAGTCATAGTAATACTATCTACTACTATCTGTTGTACTTCGATTATCGCAATATTTTGTTGTAGTTATCGTTCCTTTTTTTGAATGCTTTATTATGCTATCTATAGTATTTTGCCATGGTTTTTTCACTTCTGTTATTTCTACTTGTGGGTTACACTGGTATGTTGTGGTTGTATAATATTGGACTAAGATGATGGAACAACATGGTTGGTGAGGATTCATATAGCTGACCCAGGTTGCTTAGGATTGAGATGTAGTTGTTGTAATGTATATGTATATAAAGTTTTTATCAATTGCTGCACAAGAGTGTTTGGTGTTGTTGTACTCTGCATTCAAGGACTTGGAACTTTTAGATTTGCCTTTGTAGTGGTGGTTGAATGGAAGGCTACCTTTTATGGTTTTAGTGAAGTGTGAATAATTTGATTGTGTCAGGGAGTGTACTGAGTGGTGGAGGAAGTGTACCATTTCCAAAGGCTACTGCTGCGGACTGGGTGAAGATGGTAAATGAGATTCAAAAGGGTTCACTATCAACACGCCTTGGTATTCCCATGATTTATGGAATTGATGCAGTGCACGGGCACAACAATGTCTACAAAGCAACAATTTTTCCACACAATGTTGGCCTTGGAGTCACAAGGTAAGGGAAACCGCGGTTGCATATATTCATTTCAGCAGCATTCTTCACAGATTTTGAAATGTTTATACTAATGTGAAATTTGAAGAAACATACACAGGTTAGTGCTTGTGACATATAGTCTTTACTTCAATATTTGAACACACTAGGGCTTGAAAGTTTGTTCTTTTCTCACTATTGTTCTGTGCTGTGGATTTTAGATCACATTGCATCAACATGGGGGGAGGGGCTGAGAGATGGCTGAAATGTTGATTTAGAAAAATTCCGTGTCTCTCATCAGGTGTAGTTCGAGAGGATCAATTACATCCTCTGCTGGAATTTTGTCTTTGAACTGACCAATTTTGCTTACATAAATGGGGGTGATGCTAAGACTTCCTTCCCTATCTATCTTTACTGATCATTATGAGGATGGAACCATGGTTTCAAGAGTCTGTCTGGAAATTTATTTTGCCGGAAGTGTTACTTTCAGGAATTTTGGGAAGATCATACTCAAATAAGAGATGTTTAGTTGATATATAAGAGATTTAAAAATTTAGTTGTATTTTACAACTTGTTCTTTAAGTTCTTTTATTGCATTTACTGATACTTGGAATAATCTCAACTTTGCAATAGAGACCCACAGCTTGTGAAGCGGATTGGAGCTGCGACTGCCCTTGAAGTCAGAGCCACAGGAATCCCTTACACTTTTGCACCGTGCATCGCAGTGAGTACTATCACATCATATACAGTTTACTTATTGTCTATATTTGATAGCCTTCATCATAGGTCTGGGCATTTGTTTTTGCTTGATACTTGATATCACAGGTCTGCAGAGATCCAAGATGGGGTCGGTGCTATGAAAGCTACAGTGAAGATCATAGAATTGTTCAGGCAATGACTGAGATCATTCCTGGTTTACAAGGAGATGCTCCGGCTAACTCCCGTAAGGGTGTTCCGTTTGTCGCAGGAAAGTACGTATCTCTAGTCTTTCACATCTTTATCCTTTCTGATTCCGTTTGTAAGTTCATTTGACTGCAAAGTATTGTGATTTAACTTTCATCTAGCTGTAACATTCGTCATTTCGTTACACATCCTCATCCATATTTAGCCTTTACATCTATCTAGTATATGCTCTCCAATGACATGATTGTGCATTTCTAAATGTGCTCAAGGACAAAAGTAGCAGCCTGTGCTAAGCACTTTGTGGGCGATGGTGGCACTACCAAGGGCATTGATGAAAATAACACTGTCATCGATGTGAATGGGCTACTTAACATCCACATGCCTGCCTATATTGATTCAATTTTAAAGGGAGTTTCCACAATAATGGTCTCTTATTCGAGCTGGAATGGCAAGAGGATGCATGCAAACCGTGATCTAATCACTGGCTTTCTCAAGGGAAAGCTCAAGTTCAGAGTAAAAGAGCAGCTCTCTTTTTAGTTCTATTGGTCGAAATATAGTGAGGAGATTGCTGATCATCACATTTTCTGTTACCTTTATTTCAGGGTTTTGTCATATCAGATTGGGAGGCAATTGACAAGATTACTGAACCACCCCGTGCAAATTACTCTTACTCTGTTCAAGCTGGAGTTCTTGCTGGACTCGACATGGTCAGTCTAAAGGATTAATTCCAAAGTTGTCTGTTATATAAAATATACATTTACTAATTTCCCATCTAAATTATCACCTTGTCACCTGACACAATTTGATCGTCATTAATCAACACAAGCTGTAATCACTTTTCACTTCCTAATGTATTTAGTTTTTATTATTGCAGATTATGGGTCAGGAAAACTTGGTTGAATTTCTTGATGATCTGGCTTTCCAAGTAAGGAACAATATCATTCCCATGAGCAGGATAGATGATGCAGTTAAGAGAATATTAAGGGTTAAGTTTGTCATGGGTCTCTTTGAGAACCCATTGGCTGATCTCAGCTTAGCAAACCAACTAGGAAGCCAGGTAATTCCCCCGTTCACAAAAATGATCACGACAAGCTCCACCCAAGGGGATGCAAGACAACTATTGTCAAAACCATAAATTTCCGTTCTGGTGTAATGTAAATTCTCTTCACCTGGTTTTTCCCTGACTTGGTTCCTTTCTTTTCAACTTAAATTCTTTCTGTAGGAACACAGAGAGTTAGCAAGAGAAGCGGTGAGAAAATCACTTGTACTATTGAAGAATGGAAAAGTTACTAGCCAGCCACTACTTCCCCTTCCGAAAAAAGTGACGAAGATACTTGTCGCTGGCATTCATGCTGACAATTTGGGTTACCAGTGTGGAGGCTGGACTATAAGTTGGCAGGGAATTGGAGGCAATGATCTTACCACAGGTATCTTTCTGTTATCTTGCAATTAGAAGTCTTCACAGTTCTTTGAGCCAGTGCAAATCAAAATCTCGTCATTGCATAAACCTTGCAGTTATTTTGAACCATTGAGATCCCACTTTGCAACTTAATATGTTTGTGATAGATTTCTGTCTTTATTTCATCTGTCACTTAAGTACAAATAAACCTCAACTTTTATTGTGTGCATTTTGAATAATGCACAGTAAATGCAACTGATTTTTTCAACACCTTAGGATTTTGTAAGACACATACATGTGGCTTCAACCAAAGTGATAAAAGAACAACTTGGACTCTAATTTAGTAGGGCTATTTGAATCTTAGCACCGTTTTTCAGTGGCATTAGTTAAAGATATATTTAAAGTATTGGTTAAAAATTGGTGAGAGTGTGATAGTTTCTCAAAGGATGACATCAAGGGTGTAATAACAGACTCATTTTCTATTTTGTTGATGAAAAGGTAGAGACTTTTTTTAGTAAGTTACCAAAAGAAGTACATATACATCAGAGAAAGGAACATCCTTTTATATACTGAAAGAGTACAAGAGATCTAATAGTGAAGCTTTTTCTTTAGCAAAGTATAATGTAGCTCGGGATGGAGTATACTGAGAAAGGTGAATCAAATAGGCTTTGACAGCGTCAGTCTTGGAAGGACTTAGATAGTTGGATATTGCTTGGCTACTTCTATAAACTTTAGACCATATCTTTCTGGTTTCCAGAACAGTTGCACTTATGCACTGTTTAACGAATGATCTACAAGCTGCACGAAAAGATTGAGGCGACATTTGATTTTTTATTTTTGAGATCGTGCTCGATAATCGTCAAATTTTTAAATGAGAATTATCATTTCTTGTAGCATCAGACTGAATAAGCTCTCATATGTATGACAAATACAGGAACTACAATTTTAAATGCTGTGAAAAACACAGTCCATCCATCTACACAAGTAGTCTACCAGGACAATCCAGACATAAACTTTGTTAAGTCCAACCACTTCTCCTATGCCATTGTTGTCGTGGGTGAGACACCCTATGCAGAGATGTTTGGCGATAGTGCAAAGCTTACAATTGCTGAACCTGGTCCAAGCATCATCTCCAATGTCTGTGGGGTTGTGAAATGTGTGGTAGTTGTCGTCTCTGGGCGTCCAGTTGTGATTGAACCGTATCTTGCAAATATAGACGCCCTCGTGGCTGCTTGGCTTCCGGGAAGTGAAGGCCAAGGTGTTGCTGATGTCCTGTTTGGTGACTATGGATTCACAGGCAAACTCGCGCGCACTTGGTTCAAGTCAGTTGATCAGCTTCCCATGAATGTTGGTGATCCACATTATGATCCTTTGTTTCCTTTTGGATTTGGTCTCACTACTAAGCCTGTGAAGAGCTAAAATCTCTTCCTCTGGAGTTCTACTTGCTGCTCAATCTTTATATTTTTTTTGTTTAATGGATATTTAATATCATAATATAAGAGAGTTAACAAAAAAGCAGCATTAGTTCAATACTGTACTGTAGTCTACCTAATTAATATTACAATCCAAAATTTAAGGTCTGAAAGTAGTTCCTAACATGTCTGCCCATACAACTTTATTAGCTAATGCCTGGAAGGAACTACAAAAAGCCTAATGCAATTGTAAAGAGCTTTATTTATGCCTTGTATCGAACAATTCTTGATGTAGTGGATTCAGGATTTTCACTCGGGGGTGCAGAGGTTGTAGCATGCGCCCACTTTTACACCCAGCCAGAATCAACCTGGATCACAAGGGGCCTTGCTACAAGGCCCAATTGTTTCTGTTTGAGAAGGTTCAAAGGTTATATATGAATTAGAGGGAGTAACCGAGATAAAATATCTCTGGTCAAATATAGAGTCATATATATTCTTGTTGTAATTAAAATGAGCTAAATTTTTGTCCTTATTTTCAAATGTCGAAAGTTTAATACCCAACCGTTACCACTATTCGTGCAATTAAGGAATTATTTTTTTTCTAAACGGAGAACGAATTTAAACTTTTCTCACGGCTCCGGCCGGGTGAATGTCCAAATATTATTTTTTCTGAAAACAAAACTTTTTTTTTTTTTATTTAAATTTTTTCACAATGAAGCACGGCAAATGTATACTAAGTCCTTAATCACACCCTACCACATTACCCCCACTAACTTTGTTTGGAGGGTTGTTATGCATTATATCATAATGTATCATATTGTGTTGTATTTTTTTAATGAATATAATGTTTGTACAAATTGTATCGTTCTTCATCATTACATAATGTCACACGTCCATAATTTTAACGATAAACCTACAAGAAAAGTAGGGTATGAGGTGGAGAGCTACCATGAAAATGTTGGGTAAAAGATGAAATATATAATTATTAAATGATAAATAAAGACAAAATGAGAAGAAAATATTAAGGTAACGACGCGATTACACCAAATCGGTCGTTACATAAAATAGATTTTTTTGTTGTTACCTAACAATAGAGTATTTAAACAATAGGATACAATAGAATTCAATAACATCAGAACAAACATTATATTTAAACTAATAATATAATACAATGGGCAACAACCATCCAAACAAGGTGTAAATGCAGAGCTAAAAGCCCGAATATGGGTACCACCGAATCCATTAGCTTTTGTTCAAGCACATTTGTTAAGAAATTCATCAAATATGCATAAATATTTAATTTAAAATCTAGTTATTATTAACACTTAAAATAATCATTTCAAAAATTCAGAACCCAGCCTCTACCAAGTACCCTGTCACTCAATGTGCATGGTGTGTGTACAGTGTAATGTGTATATATACTTACCTGCTTATTCTCAATAAAATTGCCTGTTTCAAAGTAGAAGAAGCTCAACAAGTAAGTTATCCATTTCTTGTTTATACCTCTTTTCCTTTTTCATACTTGTCAAAAAACTTGTTTCTTGTTTGTACACTTTTTTTCCTTTCTTTTGCACTGATCTTCAATGTGTGCTATTTTGTGAGGTTTATGAGGTTGTCCAAGCAGAAGGCACAAAAACAATGGGAAGATTTTCAATACCCATGAAGGTTTTTGTGTTGTTCTGTCTATGGGCAGTGATTGCAGAAGCAGAGTACCTAAAATACAAGGACCCAAAACAGCCAATGTCTACCAGAATTAAGGACTTGATGAAAAGGATGACTCTTGAGGAAAAAATTGGTCAGATGAGTCAGATTGAGAGGAGATTTGCCTCACCTGATGTTCTGAACCAATATTTCATTGGTATGTTTTTAAAAATTCATTCTTTTTGTAGTGCTGTTTATAATCGGAAACAACCTCTCTACCCCATAAAAAGTAGGAGTAAGGTTTGCGTACACAGTAACATCCTCATACCCCGCTTGTGGGATTACACTGGGTATAGCTGCTGTAGTGTATATTAGAAATTCATTTTTATAGAAATTCTACTGGCAGGGAGTGTGTTGAGTGTTCCAGGGGATACTCCTGGACTTAATGCTACTGCTGAGGATTGGGTCAATATGGTAAACGAGATTCAAAAGGCTGCTCTTTCAACCTGCCTTGGTATTCCAATGATTTATGGGATTGATGCAATTCACGGACAACAACGATGTCTATAATGCAACTATCTTTCCTCACAATATTGGGCTTGGTGTCACCAGGCAAGTAGATAAATTATAATAACTATGCATCTGATTTTTGTTCATCATTTCAAATGATCCTGTTAATATTTGTCGCTTTAATGTAGGGACCCTGATCTTGTGAAACGGATTGGTGCTGCAACTGCACTCGAAGTTAGAGCAACAGGAATCCCATATGCTTTTGCTCCCTGCATTGCAGTAAGTTGATATGAATGAAATTTTTGGTAAAGTTGCATTTCAATTTCTTTGTTATCTGAATAACTGTGTTATGGTAGGTGTGCAGAGTGTTAGGACCGAAAATAAGCAGGTGTAATGCGGAAGCTAGCAAAGCAAACCTCGAAAGACCACGAGCAAGAAGACAAACGAGAAACACACTTAAAGAGACAGATTTAACGTGGTTCGGTCAATCGACCTACGTCCACAAAGGAGATGAGCAATCCACTATAAATATGAGAGTACAAAATATAGAGAGAAACAACCTCAACCAATTCACTCGGAATACAAAGAGGTACACAAAATTCTCCTCCATAACCGCAACTCTCAAAACCCTAGGACTACATTGTGAATGC
>JAJOOO010022984.1:0-24965 GCA_029582685.1 Solanum piurae | reverse complement strand
ATATCTAGTTCTAAAAGTTGTCTTTGAAACGTCTTTCTCCCGAACTCGTATCTGGTGGTACCCTGATCTTAAATCAATCTTTGAGAAACACTTAGCACCTTGTAACTGATCAAAAAAGTCATCTATCCTCGGAAGGGGATACTTATTCTTTATGATTGCCTTATTCAGCTGTCGGTAATCGATACACATTCTTAGTGAGCCATCTTTCTTCCTTACAAACAACACTGGTGCACCCCATGGTGAAGCACTAGGCCTAATAAAGCCTTTATCCAGTAAGTCTTTCAGCTGATCCTTCAACTCCTTTAGCTCAGCAGGAGCCATTCTATAAGGAGGGATAGATATGGGTTGTGTACCTGGTAGCATATCGATAGTAAAATCAATTTCCCGTTCTGGAGGGATACCAGGAAACTCGTCTGGAAATACATCTTGAAACTCATTAACTACCGGAATAGACTGAAGAGTCGGTGGTTTTTCATCTATATCATGAACGCGAATAAGATGATAAATACAACCCTTCGTGATCATCCTCCTCGCCTTAAGATAGGAAATAAACCTACCTTTTGGCGTTGTTGTATTGCCTTTCCATTCCCGAACTGCCTCTCCTGGAAAGTGGAATCTAACAATCTTTGTCCGGCACTCAACATTAGCATTACAAGACGCTAACCAGTCCATACCCATAATGACGTCGAAATCGACCATCTCTAACTCTACGAGATCTACAGAGGTCTGACGGTCGATAATTTCTACCGTGCAACCTCGATAAACTCTCCTGGCAATAATAGACTCACCAACTGGTGTACATACATTAAATGGTCGATCTAATGACTCTGCTACTATAAATAACTTCCCCGCAATAAATGGAGTAACATAAGACAGAGTAGATCCAGGATCTATCAAAGCATAAACACAATGGGAGCAAACAATCATTGTACTTGTCACAATATCTGGTGATGACTCTGAGTTCTGTCGGCCGGCTAGTGAATATGTACGATTCTGTCCACTACCAGAACTAGATGCTCCTTCTCTGCTCCACCTCTACCTCTACGTGCTGAAGTCTGGGGTGGTCCACGCCTTGTAGACTATGCGGATGAGGAGGAACCTACTGCTGACCTGGTCGACTGACCTATACCACCCTGACCTATGGTAGGGCAGTTTCTCCACTCATGCCCCTCCTGTCCACAAGAATAACACCCTGTGGAACCCAGTCCGCACCTCCCGAAATGCATCCTACCACAAGTAGCGCAATGCAGCGGGGATGGCCTAGCCTGGTCTGAACCTCTCTACTGCTGAGATCCTGATGCTCGTGAATCCTCACCTGGGCCTGACTGTCCCTGACGATCAAATATACTACCCTGGAACTGTTGTGGTGGAGGTCTAGGTGGCCTAATAGAATATCGAGGTCTGGGACCACCCTGAAAATCTCCCTGTGAACCAGCGGGCCTAGCCCTCTTCTGTCTCTCTATCTCGACCCTCTCACTCATTTATTATAAATTTCGGCGATCCTCTATGCCTTGTGCAAATACCTGAATTCGCTAGATATCCATATTATCATTTAGTGCAGCGGTAGAACAAACATCGATAGAGTCTGAGTCGAGCCCTCCCACAAATCTACGCACCCTATCATGCATCGTATCAACAAATGCTGGTGCATATCTAGCCAATGAATCAAATCTCAGCCCGTACACTCAGACACTCATGATGCCCTGTCGGAGGTTCAAAAATTGGTCCATCCGGCCATCCCTAATCTCTCGAGGCAAGTAGTGATCTATGAAAGCTTCTGTAAAGCTATCCCAAGTGGGTAGGGATGCATCTTTTTCCCTAGATCTCTCCCAACTCTCGTACCACAATACTGCAACATCGCGCAATCAAAATGCTGCTAACTCAACTAACTCAGTCGCTGAGGCATGCATGACTCTAAAGATCCTATTAAGCTGATCAATAAAGTGCTGAGGGTCTTCTCAGCTATCTGTCCCTGTAAACTGTGGAGGATTCAAGGCAAGAAATTCATGAACTCTAGAACTTCCGGGCCCTTCAGAAGGTCCGACAACATTTGGCACAACTGGCTGGCGCTGTGCATCTACTAACTGTGCTAACATATATACTACACTCCTGAAATCCTAATCAGATGGAATAAGAGGAACTAGAGGTGGTACTGCTGGTGGAGCCGGAAGTCCTGTAGCCCTCGGAGGGTCCTGAAGCGGTGGAGAAGCTATAGGGGGATGAGAAGATGTCTCCCCCTGGGTCTCACAATGGGCTACCTCAACCTGTGGTACCTTGCCGGTACCCTCGCTTGCAGTTGTATCTAGCCCCTGGAAAGCAGTGGTCTGTCTAGTGTCAACCATCTCTATCTGTATACAAGTACCAATTATAGGCCAGAAACCTCAACCCTTAAGACACTGCTCTATAGCACGAGGTGAGCAAAACAAAAAACAAAGGATAGTCATTCTAACATGCCCGGTAGCTTCTTGCTTATCGAATGTGGTGCACAACACATTTATAAACAAGACTCTACTAGACACGACTTGCAGACTCTCAAGGATACGACGTTGCTCTGATACCAAGTTTGTCACGCCACAAACTCGAGGGCGCAACTCGCTCCTAATGCCAAAACTCAGGCCCGAGCCGACCCTGCTGAACCATTTGCTACTAGCGCATGGCCGCCACACACACAATTAAGAAAACAAAAAAGTATATCTCGACTTAAAACTAAGCCCTCGGCCGGTAAGGCCCCTGTCAACTGAACTATAAAAGAAACAGCTATCCCCAGTAGATCATATAAATAAATAGCCAACTAGCACAGAAGTCCTGATTGGGCCGTCGAGGCCACCATGATATCTATACCAAACCTAAAAGCAAGTATATATCAATACAATACATCAAACAACTCACAAGCTTCAGCAAATCAACAACATAGGCCAGTATGGCCATAACTTAGCTATACACCCCACACACTAGTCTGCAAGCCTCTAAGAGTAGTAAAGATTAGCGAGATAGGGCGCCAGCCTACCCATAAAGATATATACAAAAAAAGGTAACAAACCTCCCAACTCTGGCAGCTCCGGAGGAAAGGGCTAGCCAACCGGGTAAAAGTCAATCCTACTGCTGAGGAGGTCTACTCGGTCGTCTATCAGGACCTGCATGCATGAATACAGCGCCCCCAGGCAATGGGGCGTCAGTACAAAATAATTTACAGAGTACATAAGGCAACAGACTATGAGAAGGTATCCTGATATACTAGAATAATCTGATAAATAAATCAAGGATAAGATAAGTGTACTGACCTGCTCCTAAATCTAAACTTATCAAAACTAATAAAACAACAACCTAACCAAGCCCCCATAAGCCCGACAGGTACAAACAGCACACAAGACCACCTACTCAGGCCCCCATAAGTCCGGAAGGTGCCAATCAGCCTATATGTCCCTATCGGTAGTCCCCTAGCCTCGTAGGCAGTTACATATCCCTCTTAAGCATTAGTATAACCCCGTAGGCAGCACATGGCTATTTTAGGCATCAACATAGCTTATACACAACTGATAGCAATCTTAGGCAACAACATGGTCTTGTAGGAAGCACATAGCTTTTTTAGGCGTCAATATAGCCCTGTAGGCAACTCATAGCCCTTCTAGGCGTCAATATAGCCCCGTAGGCAACTCATAGACCTTTTAGGCACTCATATAGCCACGTAGGCAGAACATAGCCCTTTTAGGCATCCAAATAGCCCTGTAGGCAGAACATAGCCCTTCTAGGCATAGATCACATTCCTGTAGCTAACCACAATAGCCTCAAGGGCAACGATAACAATCCAACAGCTGAAAGCGAGCAATTTAGTTATAAGCAACCTATACAAATAGCCTCTAAGTCGTGTCCAACATAGGGACGCTACTACTGAATAAGAATCCCGATAAGAGAGGATTATATCCACTCAAGCAACCAACAATCAACAATCAACAATAATGGCTAGAAGTATAACAACGATAACAACTCTATTACATTGCTCCTAGGCTTTAAGGCAACATTCCGTAAGAAGAGAATAGCCTTAACATACCTTTTTCGTTGAATTCATGTGGCCTAACGACTTTTACTCATAACCCCCTCGATACTACAACAAGGTAGGATCATAATCAACACATAAAAATAAAACATACCACGACAACACGATAAAAGATATGTATTTCCGTCTCAAATTGCTATTTGCTGCTTATGAAAGATAAAGTCGATGAAAGAAGGGTCTTACCTGGATCTTAGGTTCGTAATACGCCTCAAAACCCTTCAAATATATGCTACGCAATCGATAAAACAAATTATACCACGATGATGAGCCCAACGCGTAGAACAACTTTCGTCAACGACTTAAGTCGAGAAAATCTATACTTCACTTGATCCTAGAAATGAGTTTCTCTAATTTCTCTGATTTTTAGCTTAAAAATGAAGAAAAAGGTCGAAGAAGAAGAATATATATAACATTCCACTGACCTAGGGCCCCACCTCACGTGCCTGCTTGTGCAGTCCCACGAAAACGCAAATATCTCCCTATTCTGAAGTCGTATGAACGAACGGTTTGATGCGTTGGAAACTAGACTCGTAGACCTTCGATTCGGTAGGTCGTGGGGATCATAACTCTTAATATATTGGGATAAAACGTCCGAGACATTTGACCCAAATTTTAGACAAATCTTTAAAAAGGAATTTACGGTAACTTTCGCCAACTTTTATTTTTCCACTTACCTAACTTCAAAACTTGAGATACAACCCTTGAACAATTAAAATATGACATACCACATCATTCTTAATTTATTACTCACCCTCATTTTCTTTCCACGAATGTACGAATTAATTTAGACGTTTAGAAAAGTCGGGGTGTTACAATACGAATAAGTCAAACGAATGTAAATGTACATTAAGCATCTTACAATCAAGAAATTAGGCGAAATATGAGTGAAAAAATAATCATGGAAACATGGGTAAAACTTGTGTCTTTGGCAGTTTTCACTACCAAGCTGGATACTCATTGCGATCATGAGTTTGCACCTTTCATTTCTTTGCAATCATGGGATTAGACATCACAATCGAGGAATGTCAGATTTTAATACATCAGGATCGCGGCATTAGATATTGCAATCATGAAGAGTATTTTACCCCCAAAAAATAATTTCTACTTTGGCATTTCATCAAAAAGGTTCTGAGCAACCTATTCTCATTCTTTTTCCCAATAATTTAGGCCCCTAATTTTCCCTATTCATTTAACACCCAATATACAACAGCGAGCAGAAACACAAATCTAAAAAGATCAGTTTTTCAACGCATTTCATAAGCACATTTTTGGGTGCGAATCAACCCTTTTGAAAATAACTTACCAATTTCAAATATTGATCAAGAAATGGAGGAAAGATCAAACCTTTAGGGAAGATGTCAATAGAAAGGAGACGTTCTTGCCACAAAAGATCATATAAAGTAGGGATTTTTGAGTTTAAGATGAAATTTTTATGTTTTGAGTTTTTACTTAGGCAATTTGAAGTGTTTTCTTAACAGTTGTGTATTTAAATTCACGTGATTCATCGGAGTTGTTACCCGGTCTATGTGATCATGACATCGCGTTTAGTTTACCTTTTTCAAATGTGGCACTAGACTCGCAAAATTACAACCCTCAGGATTCAATACATTATTATCATTGTCTGAGGCTCTCGTGATTGCGATGAGTAACTTGATGCCAGACCTACTGAAGCTACTATCTATTTTGGCTATTTTACAGTAAAATGGGTGATTTTCCCAATCCTTTTAGGCGCACCTGAGCATCAGATAATGTTCAAACTCCCATTTTAAAGGTGTTTTAACCCCAAATTTCAATACCAATCAAATTTATGCATCCAAACATGCTCAAACAGCCACCACAAACTTTTGAATTATGAAGATTATTCTAAAAAAAAATGCTAAGTTATTCAAAAAATAAAAAACTCAAACTTAAACTACAAATAAAATTTATTTGGATACTGATGGTTTGCCTCCAATCAGACGTGCAATTAATTGTTCTGGCGCGACGCCGGTAACATCACCCTTTGTGTTTGCAATTCAAGGAAATGAACCTTCTCCCAAACTTTAGATCAATTTCACTTCGAAGAGAATTGGGAGAGGAAGAGAGCATCAAGAATATAACTCAAGCTCTCCACTTTGAAGACTTAAATTTGTCTTCCATCTTCACATCATTTTTTTGTGGAGGAGCATTAGGCAAGCGTAAAAGGATCACTAGGCCATTCGAGAATCAAGCCTCATAATCTTTGGCCTTCAAGTGAGTGATACTCTCACTTTTAAATGACTAGAATTTCAATATATGACCTTTTTGGCTCTTTTGAAATTCTAGTATCATTTTTTTATCCCGGAATCTTGGAATTTTATTAGCTTGTCTCGGTTACATAAACCCAACATTCCATCTATGTCTATTTTAATCCCTTCTTCCTGCGACTCTAACTCTACTTCACCTTTGTTGGCCATTTTACAAGGAGTATCACCTACCCCAATTATTGTTCCTATATTGTCCTCCAAAGTATAAATTCCATACCCAAGTGGAATCATTTCAAAAGACAGAGTTAGGCGTCAATAGTGAAACTCATCCCACATTTGGGAAATTAGATGTAGGAGCTTTCCATAATATTCAAGCATTTAGGCGAAGCTCATGATCTTAGATTCACTCACCACACCCATTTCTTCCAAGCAAGGCCACAAGTTATCAACATAGGGCTAGAACCCGCAAGCATTTCTTTATCACAAGAATTCATAGAAACAAAACAAAAGAAAGTAAAGACAACTATTCACAATATTTATAGAAATATGTAAACTATAAATCTTAAATAAATTCAATAAGCATAATTTTTCCCCGACGGTGACACCATTTTTGATAATGCTCAAATTACCCTCAATAAATGTTAAAAGAGTAAGTGGTCGTCGTCAATAAAAATACCCTACTAAGAGTCGGGGTTGAATCTCACATAGAATAACTAGTGGTAAATTGGAAAGATAAAGCATGAATAGTTACATGTTTGAATATAAACATACAATATAAAATATTATCAAATAATGACTGATTTTTAGTAACAAAATGATAGATTTGGGCCAAGACGTAATCAATCAAGGGATATATGGAAATTAGGAAACTTGAAATTTCAATCCACAATCAACGATCCACTGTAGTTCAACACATACTAAATCAATAATAGATAGGTTAGATCATTGTTATTCCACACTAATACCCTTTTAGTCTCAAAGTGTTTTATCCAGAAATCTCCTTTTGGTCTCTATCATTTTCAACAACAAATCAATCCAAGACCTTAATCTAAGCACATATTAATAGCAAGTTTAGCATTCAACAAAGTAGATCCAAGTTATTTCCTTTCGGTCTCAAATTTAAAACTCAAATAAAAATATGAATATTAATATAATTTTGCACTTCACAAATTCTCTTTGGAGCAACCAACAAAAATCAGAAGCTAGATATAAGTGTGAACTCTCAAATCATAAACTCGAACATGAAAATGATTAAACCAATTCTTGGCCTCCACAACTTGAAGGCATCTTCACGGGCCTTCCCACGAGTCGTGGTCTTCACCACTAGCCGTGAAGTGGCTCGTGAAGATGAGCCATCTTTCGGAAGCCTCAAGGTAGCTATTGCCTTAGTCACCACGGACCACTGCACGAGCCGTGTTCCTCAATACTGGCCGTGGTGGTGGTCCTGAAGATGGGGCAGTGTCTTGGTCAGCTTTGGGCAGCCTTGACCCTTGCCTTGGCCCTTGCCACTTTTCTCTGGCCCTTGCCCCTTTGTCTTGGCCCTTGCCCCTTTTCCTTGGATCTTGTTGCCCTCATGCTTAGCCCTAGTTGGCCTACTAAACCATGGGGTGTTATAGCTTGATGGGAGGCAACCCATTGGTATACAATCTAGTTTAATTTCAAGTTTTGATTTTTTGATATGGTTTAATTTTTTGTTTTTGACGACCCCTCACAAATTGAAAGGTTTGTAGTTATGGTTTGAATAGGTTTGAATGCATAAAATTGAGTTTGATTGATGTTTGGGGGTGTAATAACCTTCAAAATTAGAAGTTGGCTAAATAATTTGGGGAGATCGCCCTTTTTGTTTTGCCATCTCCCAAATAGACAGTAGCCTCTGCAAGTCCGGCACCGAGTTTCTCATTGCGATCCTAAGAGCCTTTTGTCAAGATCGTAATGCGTTTAAACGTTAGGGTCACGATCGTGAGTGACCAGTGTCACGTTCATGAAAGGTAAATAAGTCCAAGGGAGTGATCGCGTGCCGTGTTGTTGAGATCGCAAATAATTACATAAATTTAAAAGGGCAGTAACTCTTAAATCCTAAGACCGTCCCCTAAAATTCCCTCTCTTTAAAAATCTAGTTCTTTTGTCATTTTTGGAAAGAAAAATATCTCCACTTTCTTCTTCACTCAAGGAATGATTTCTCCCTTTTTTTTTTATTTATGTTTGGAATTGGTAAGTAGTTTCCAACGGGTTGAATTTCACCCCCAAGTTTTGATCATTATTGTTGTTGATAAACTTAAATTTGTGGAGTTTTTGTTTTGTTAATGTTGTGTTATAGGTGTTAACATATTGAGAGGTGATTTAGAGGTTCGAAATCTGTCGAAAATGGCATGAGAGCATGTTGCCTACAATATGTTCGATGAAATGCCTGAAAGAACATAGTTTCTGGGCTAAATGATTTTTACGCGATCGTGATGTCTAATCCCACGATTGCAATATGAAAAATATTAAATTGATTCTCTCATAATGACTTTAAAAGTTGAGGCATAAGATCACGAGGTTCTAGCTCGCGATATTGATGAGTCATCTGCCACGCAGAATTTTCTACCAAAAATAGTAGCCTTGCCCTTGCTCCATCAATTTCATTCACTCAATTCTTTAGCCTAATCACTTTATAATACATTTATTTACGTACCTTTGCATTTGTTTTACATGTTTGCATATTATATAGGTACTATATTTTTCAAAATCATGGCCAACAAATGTCAACCAAGTCAAGGAACATATTAACAAAAATGTTTTAGGGGAGGAAATCTTTGATCAAGAGCGGATTTTATCCACGAAATGCCATAGATTGAATTACCGCACCCTCACCATAAACATCATCAACAAATGAGGCATGCTTTCGGAAAATCTTGAGGAACGCATGCCAAGTTCTTATCATGCATTGATGGTTGAAAAAATATCTAAACTCCACTTGTTTCATTCCTTCACAGATGGCTAGGAAGAGATCGACTGTGGGTGGTCATGAACCTATTACACCTCCTAGAGAAGCCGCAACTAAGGGCAAAGTTAGAGGTCAACCAAAAGATTGAGACGGAGCACCAGCTCTAGAGCCCAAGAGAGGTTGAGCATGTTCAGCATCACCTAGAGGGTGTGGGGCCAGCCTTGCCTATACTAGGATTCGTGGCCACACCAATACTTAAGGATACATACATTCCTCAGCTTCATAGAGGGTATGTCTCAGGCAAGTAGCATGCCTAGCACTTCAGTCGGACGACATGTGGAGATCCTATTACGATTTCCGACCAGCCGGGTCTCCTTTGATGACTTGGTCACAGTTCTCCAAGGTTTTTTTTAGAACTGTGTACCTTGTAGCCTGAGGGAGAAGTTGCATGATGAGTTCTCAAATCTAACTCAGGTATAGCTTTTAGTTACAGAGTATGAGGCACAGTTCCATGAATTGGCGACACATGCGGTTATGCTTATGCTGACAGGGCAGGAGAGAGTTCACAAGTTTGTCAGAGGGCTCTAATTTTAACTTATATTGCCGATAGAGAAGATGGTGTCATTGGGTTGTTCTTTTCAACAAATAGATGCACGCACCATCGAAGGGATCCGTTGTGAGGCCTATAGAGGCAACGACAAGAGACCCTATCGTTAGGATTGTCTAAATGGGTCTTAGTCTCGTAGTTGAGGGTTTAAGGGCCAAGGATATCCAGAAAAGTATCGGCCTTGTAGACTGGTTCATGCCTCTCTAAATATTACAAATGGTGGCATGAAAGGTGCTAGTGGTACGATGGTTCAGACTTCTCGAGTTGCAGATTCAGGGTATTCTGGATGTGGTGGCCAATCAAGTTGAACCAAGTCATCATAAAGTGATAGTTCTTGTAGAGGTTACTATTAGTGTGGGGTAGTGGGTCACTTCGCTTGAAAGTGTCCTATGATCGGTCATTGCAGGAGGCAGGGTCAGCCTGGTTAGCAAGGCCAGACCCCAGAGCTCTGGTTTAGGGTACTAGGGGTGGTCCCTAGGGTACTAGAGGTCGTCCTCAATAAGGAATATTGGGTGGTTGAGATGGTGTGGACTTATGTATGATTTTCTAGTGAGGCCAGAGAAAGATACATCAGATGTTGTTATCACAAGTAAGATCTCTGTTTCCCATCAGCTTACTTATACTTTATTTGATCCGGGGTTTGTCATTTAATATGTATCTTCTTATTATGCTACGCAGTTGGATTTGTCTTGTGAGCCTATGTAGGTGCCTATACGTTATTCTACCTCTGTAGGTGATACTTTGGTAGTGGATCGAGTATATAGAGCTTTTGTGGTGACAATCTTGGGGTACGATGCATGGGTAGACCTTATTCTTTTAGATGTGGTGGATTTTGACATAATTTTAGGCATGTATTGGTTGTCTCCCTATAATGTGGTTTTGGACTATTTCTCCAAGATTGTTACTTTGTGCATTCCTAATATTCCTTCTCATGTATGGACCGGTTCTGATATTTATATGACAATGGGAGTTATCTTGTCACGACTCAGGGGTACCCCCTATATATAACAAGGTATACTCGACCCCGAAGGGGTCTCATAGAATCCCCTTAGCATATCATAACATAAGAGAATAGAAAAGTACGGAAATTTAAAACATTTTTCAATACAATCGAAGTCTCATAAAATGAAGCGGAAGTCTTTAACATTTGTCTCAAACCATCTAAAACAACTTTGAATAACTCTTGGGACACAGCCCATACAATAGTTCTAAACATAAAAGAAATACGTAAAGGAAAGGTGGGTAAATCCTCGATGCTATGAGGACTCACCAAATCTTCAACTCCTTGCTTTTACTAAGAACTTAGACACGGGGACAGAACTCAAGATCTCCGGACCCTACATTTGATAAGAATGTAGGCAAGAGTATGTGTTAGTACAAAATGTACTGAATATGATAGCTAACATAACATCATAAGAGCATACCATAAGCCATGATCCATAAACATAAGAGATACATCATATTCATAAGCATAGTCAATACTTAGACTACTTCTCAGGTAACCTCAAAGCATACTTGTGCAATGCATGGATAAGACCCCATAATATCACCCATACAAAGTATGACTTTTAGGCCAACGTAATCATACTTACCACCTTGGCTCTCATCCTTAGCTTAATTCTCATAGAAAAGGGAACCTCCACCTTTAGTCAAACATATCAAGGAAGGAAACTATAGAAACAATCAAAGCTAAGCTAACATCATACAAGAGAAACACCTCATAAGTAGAGTCAAATCATACTTATGCAATGCATTGATAGGACCCCATAATCTCACCCATACTAAGTACCACTTTAGGCCAATATACATAACTGATTACAATTTATCATTTCTAGGCTACCAATGAATAGAACCATACTAGGATAAAGCAGGCTACCATGGTACCAATGAAATGGTTTGGCCTAACCAAGTCATGCGACCATGCAAGCACTGCTAGTTCAAGCTACATTGGAAGGCTACAATTGCTCAATCAGAGGCTACCATGAGAACTCATAACTCAAGCTAACAAGCATGGTCTTGTCTTACCAAGTCAATCTATTCATGAAGGGATCATATGTCACAACTTCAAGCTATCCTAGTCTAATATGCTTGATTCAATTTAGGTGAGCAAGTCTTTCAACCTAGAATAATTCTATGTGAGAAAACCTTTAACATTCATATCATATTCATTCCTAGGTGTGTATATGAGAATATTCTTTCAACAAATGGTTTGAGACAAATGTTAAAGACTTCCGCTTTGTCTTATGAGACTTCGATTGTATTGAAAAATGTTATAAAGTACGTTTAGTAAGGAAAAGTTGCATGATGAGTTCCTACCTCCTTGTGTTGAATTGAGTATGTTTAGTAAGGATATAAAGTTCCTCCTTTGTTTGTGTGCATTTAGATGTGTTACATGCATGATCAGTTGCTAGTCTAGAGTCTTGACCTTAAGAAGTGCTAGAACATCATTCGAGGATGAATGTTCCCAAGGAGGAAATATTGTAACACCCTGGAAACTAGTAGGCTAAACTAGAGCTTGATGTGAGAGTTGGAGTCGTAGATATAACTTCATGTAATTAAAATGAAGGGTTTCGGGTTAGAATGTCAAGGTTCGACTCCTCAAGGACAAACCAAGGGTCCTTGAAGAGGACCCTAGAATCTTTCCCAAAAACAATCCACCTACGAAGGGACCCATGCCCCGTGGGTGAGGGGTTGTGGGTCAGGGTCCCAAAAATAGTGTTGATGACCACCACCCACGCTTCACCAGCATTCCCCGCGGGTCCATTCACGGACCGTGGGTGTGGTCTCGTGGGTGAGGCAGTGTTGGTCTTAGACGGCTAAGTGAAAACTTAGTGGAACTTTGAATTAATTAGGGGTTAAGTCATGTCGTTTTAACCTTACATAGACCACCTCTATAAAGACTTTAGACCTCTCAATTAATTGATCCTAGTTATTATTTCTACTCACCAAAAAGAACCCAATTTCCTCTCAAAAATTCTCTCTAGAAAACTCAAAGAAGAAGAAGAAGAAGAGGGTCAAGCTAGGTCAAATTCCTCCAATCTTCCAAGATTTTCGAGGTATTTGTATCCAAGGTATGATAGCTTATTCATCCCTGGATTCTTCCATCAATGAAGACCCCCTATAATTCCCCAATTTGATGAAGAATTTCCCAATTCAAGTTAGGGTTTTTCAATGTCGTGGGTTATGATGTATATTGATCCAATTGAGTGGATATTGATTTTTTATGAATGAATTAGTAGTGAATCATGTTATTATGAAGAAATTACATGTTTTCCATGTTTAACCCTAGTTTAATTGATGAAATTGAAGTAAGTGGGTTTTATGCCTTAAGAAGGGAAATTTAGGAGTTAGAGATAATCTTCTAAGATTGATGATATGTATAGTAAATTTCTTGACATTAGGGAATATGGATATGAATTGAATGAGGTTAAAGAATATATGTTGAATCATGATGAGTAATTGTTGGCTTTAAGGCTATATGAACATATCTGATTGAAATTGGTTAAGAATGAAGCATGTAGGTAGAATACCTTGAGACTTAGGTCTATGAGATGCTTATGAGAAGTATTGCTTCAGAGTAAAGCTTGTAGTTATGAATGTTGACTTCTAGGGATTTGAGAGTAAGGCTAATGTGTCGAATTATGAATGTCAAGGTTTTGAGAGTGAACCTTATATGATAATGGTACACTATTACATAGAATTGTTATGGAAGGACTTTACCCACCTAATCTACCTTATGAATATTTGAATGTATGAAGTGATGGAATCACTTGAGTTATGATGATATTCATGTCTAATGCATAAGTTCTAGATGTGTTGATTGGAAGTAAGATGTAAACCTCAAGGAGGTAAAGTATGAGATTTATGCATGTTTCTAAGAAATCTATGTATATGCTTTAAAAACAATTTGAGAGTAAAAACTTTGAATAACTCTTAGGACGCAGCCCATCCAATAGTTCTAAACATAAAAGAAAGACATAAAGGAAAAGTGGGAAAATCCTCGATGCTATGAGGACTCACCAAATCTTCAACTCCTTGCTTTTACTAAGAACCTAGCCACGGGGATGGAACTCAAGATCGCTGAACCCTACATTTGATAAGAATGTAGGCAAGAGTATCCGTTAGTACAAAATGTACTAAATATGATAGCTAACATAACATCATAAGAGCACACCAACATAACCAAACATAGAAATAATATAAGCAATAGTCAACATAAGGCATGATCCATAAACATAAGAGATACATCATATTCATAAGGATAACCAATACTTAAATCTTCATATTAAGAGAACTATTTCTCAAGTAACCTCAAAGCATACTTGTGCAATGCATGGATAAGACCCCATAATCTCACCCATACTAAGTACCACTTTTAGGCAATCATAATCATACCTACCATCTTTTGATCTCATCCTTTACAAGGTAACCTCCACCTTTAGTCAAACATATCAAGGAAGGCAACTGTAGCAACAATCCAAGCTAAGCTAACATCATACAAGAGAAACACCTCATAAGTAGCTTCAAGTCATACTTGTGCAATGCATGGATAAGACCCCATAATCTCACCCATACTAAGTACTACTTTAGGCCATCATACATAAATTATTAAAATATATCATTTTTAGGCTACCAAGGAATAGCACCATACTAGGCTAGACCAAGCTACCATGGAAATCATACTACATGCAAGTCCAAGCTATTCAAGGAAGGGTAAGATTTCTCAATCCAAGCTACCAATGAAATGGTTTGGCCTCACCAAGTCATGCTACCATGCAAGCACTCTATGATGCTAGTTCAAGCCACATTGGAAGGGTACTATTGCTCAATCCAAGGTTACCATGAGAACTCTTAACTCAAGCTACCAAGCATAGTCTTGTCTTACCAAGTCAATCTATTCATAAGGGATCTTATGTCACAACTTTAAGCTATTTTAGTCTAACATGCTTGATTCATTTTAGGTGATCAACCCTTTCTATCTAGAATCATTCTATATGAGAAAACATCTCACATTCATATCATATTCATGCCTAGGTGTGTATATGAGAATATGCTTTCAACAACACAACAACATAACAACATATCATGATCATAGACACTTTACTCTCAAAGTGTTCTTAAAGCATATACATAGATTTCTTAGAAACATGCATAAATCTCATACTTTACCTCCTTGTGGTTTACATCTTACTTCCAATCAACACATCTAGAACTTAAACATTAGACATGCATATCATGATAACTCAACTTATTCCATCACTTCATACATTCAAATATTCATAAGGTAGATTAGGTGGGTAAAGTCCTTCGACAACAATTCTATCTAATAGTCTACCATTATCATATAAGGTTCACTCTCAAAGCCTTGACATTCATAATTAAAAACATCAGCCTTACTCTCAGAGCCCTAGAAGTCAACATTCATAGCTACAAGCTTTACTCTGAAGCAATACTTCTCATTAGCATCTCATAGACCTAAGTGTCAAAGTATTCTACCTACATGCTTCATTCTTAACCAATTTCAATCATATATCTTAATATAGGCTTAAAGCCAACAATTACTCATCATGATTCAACATATATTCTTTAACCTCATTCAATTCATATCCATGTGCCCTAATCTCAAGAAATCTACTATGCATATCATCAATATTAGAAGATTATCTCTAAATTCTCAAATTCCCTTCTTAAGGCATAAAACTCACTTACTTCATTTTATTTAATTAGACTAGGGTTAGACATAAAACATGTAAATTCTTCATAATAACATTATTCACTACTAATTCATTCATAAACAATCAATATCCACTCAATTGGATCAACATACATCATAACCCACAACGTTGAAAAACCCTAACTTGAATTGAGGAATTCTTCATCAAAATGGGAAATTCTAGGGAACTTCATGGATGGAAGAATCCATGGATGAATAAGATATCATACCTTGGATACAAATCCCTCACAAATCTTGGAAGATTGGAGGAATTTGACCTAGCTTGACCCTCTTCTTCTTCTTTGAGTTTTCTAGAGAGAGAATCTTTGAGAGAAAATTGGGTTCTTTTTGGTGAGTTGAAATAATTACTAGAATCAATGAATTTAGGGGTCTAAAGTCTTTATATAGTTGTTCTAAGTAAGGTTAAAACAACACCACTTAATCACTAATTAATTCTGAAAAGTTCCACTAAGTTTTCACTTAACCGTCTTAGACCAACACTGCCTCACCCTAGAGACCACTCCCATGGGCTGCGAGTCGACCCACAGGGAGTGCTGGTCAAGCGTGGGTGGTGGTCTTCAACAGTGTGTAATACCCAAAATCTAAAAGGTGAAACTAGAGCTTTACGTGAGAGTTTTAGAGTTTGATGTGTGGGTTAATATTGTAAAATGGCTTCCCGTACTTAGGATGAGGGATTTAGGGATTCAACATCAAGGTACGACTCCCGAAGGACCAACCACAGGTCCTTGAGGAGGACCCTAAAGCCTAACCCCAAAGCTGCCCCAAATCTTCCCAAAAAGGGCCACCTATGGATGGCACCTACGCCCAGTAGGTGGACCCACGCCACGTGAATGGGTGTTGTAGGTCAAGAGACAAATTGGGGAGCTTCATGCCATGACCCACGGACCTGCAGGATGGCCAGTAGATCCATTCACGGATCGTAGGTCCCATGCGTAAGTCATGCCTGCAATACTGCCCAAGTCTCGGCCAATGTAAGGGGTAGTTTAGGTAATTCCTAATTAAGTTAGTTAAGTATGAAGTCATTTTATATTGTTTTATTAGACCTACATAAGACATTTTAAGCCTTTAAACACCGCATATACTTCATAAATCCCAAACCCAAAATCATAATCAACGTAACCCTCCCCAAAATCTTCTCTCTAAAAGTCCATAGAAGAAGAAGAAGGAGAAGGAGAAGGAGAAGAAGCACAAGAAGAAGAAGATCAAGAAGAACAATAAGAAAAAGAAGATCAAGAAGAAGAAGAAGATCAAGTAAGGGCTTGAAGAAGAAGAAGAAGAAGATCAAGAAAGGGATTGAAGAAGAAGAAGAAGATCAAGTAAGGTCTTGAAGAAGGAGGATTTTTCACATGATTTTTTTGGATTTCTTCACCTAAGGTATGGTAGTCTTTTATCCATTAATAGTTTTCATACATGGAGTCCTTCCAAACTTAATATTAAACCTGCAACTTTACCCAAAAATGCTAGTGTTTTACTCCAACTCATGGATTCAATTCAAAAACGTTTCTAATGGTTTAAATGCTTTATATTATGATCAAATTGATGATTAGTTACTGTTTTTAAGATGAATTCCTCAAGAATCCATGAATAATCCCAATTCTTCCTAATTGGATCTTAAAGTGTGGGTGTTGATTAATGTGAGTAGAAGGCTATCGAATTATGAATGGTATGGATTGATTACTAGAATTATGTATTAATTCAAGAATACCTATGATTATTATGTTGAATTTCCCCCAAGAAACCATGAAATTCCCATGTCCCAAATTTATGAACTTGTGATGTGGGTGAATTATAGAAAGATGAATATCATGAGAATGTTCTTGTAGTAGATGAACTATTTTAATCATGTTTTTATCCAAGTCTAATATAGTAATGTAACGATCCTTAAAATTATTAGGTGAAACTAGAGCCTAACAATTGTGTGTTTGAGTTGTAATGGGGTTTCATGTGGTAGAATGATGTTTCGAGCTTAGGTTGAGGGGCTTAGGGGTTAAACTTCAAGGTACGACTCCCCAAGGACTACCCTAGGGGTCCTTGAGGATGACCCTAAAGACTAACCCCCAAGACCCCAAGAAACCAAAAAGCTGTAATTTTGGGATGACCTACGCCCCATAGGTCCATCCACGCTCCGTGTAGGACAAGGACCCCAAAACCATGTTTCAATCACAAACCACGAAGTGACAGTATAGGGCGTGACCCCACCCACGGTCCGTGGGTGGGGGTTTCGTGGATGGCACCTATTTCCTGTCAAAGTTTTGGCCAAGTTGAGGGTGGTTTGGTAAATTTTTTAAATAGTTAGTTGAGTTAATGGATGGATATTATTGGTTTATTAAGATAATTTAAGGGTTTTAAAAGTATTAAAATCCTTTTTAGACTTCATTATTTCCCTACTCTCAAAATAGAAACCCACATCTCCAAAAGTTCTCTCAAGAAACTTCATTGAAGAGCAAGTTCAAGGTCAAGTCTAGGGGTCAAGGAGAAGCTTTGTTCTTCCCTAAAGGTATGGTAGCCTTCATACTTGACCTAGTTTCATTCAAGGAGCCAATTTCAAAGATGATTTCATGTCTCCAATGTTTCCCCAAAAACCCTAGTTTTTAATCTATGCATGGGTTCAATTCCAAACGTTTTCAAAAGGAATTCAAGTGATGAATCATGGTTTAATTGATTTTTTAATGGTGAATTTATATGATTTTACCCTATGAACACATGTTTCCTCCAAATTCTTAAGTTGTGAATTGTGATTGGGAATTGGTTGATCATGAAAGTATGTTGAATTGTTTATGTTTATATTGAATTAGTATTTGAATCATGTTAATTCCCTTATTTATTGTAGTATCTTATATGTTTGGGTTTTGATTGATGTATAGCCTTGGAAGGCAATTTCATGAAGGATCTATGAAGGATTATGATGTGAAGAATATGTGTGTGATTTCAATGATAGTATTATGATCTTGTTTAGAATCAAATTATGTTAGTATTGAAATATGTTTCTCAACTTAACACTTATGAATGATGATGATATATGTGAAAGATTATTCTCACATACACACACTCATGAATGAAGAATGAATAAAGTTTCTAAGATTATGTTAATGATGTTGTGTTGATTGAAAGGCTATGCTTAATTCTACACTAATGAATGATAATGACATGTTGTGAAAGGACTTTCTCACAATATGGGATTATTAGTTGAAAGGCTATTCTCATCTTTGAATCTATGAGCTATCTAATGAATGAATATTGTGTTTGAGATGGATGCTCATCCAGGAGCTGAGGTGGGGTATCAAGCAACAATCTCTCATCCCATAATGATGACTAAAGTAATGAATGTTAAGTACTCCGTGGAGAATAATGATAAGCACCGAGTGGATATGAATTGAGATGGATGCTCATCCAGGAGTTGAGGTGGTGTATCTAGTAACAATCTCTTGAGATGGATGCTCATCCGTGAGTTGAGGTGGGGTATCTAGTAGAAATCTCCCTATCCCATAACTATGTGCCCACATAGGTCTAGCTAGTGGATCCACCTAAGCTAAAATTGTAATGGTCCTACCTTAGGTTAGTAGAAATCCCTTATCCGGTGAGGGTAACACCGGGATTCCATGAATTACTCACATGGTCTATGTCGGTTAAGGCTTAACCCCACAAAGAATGTTAATGAACTATGGCTTCTCAAGAATGCACTACTTAGTGTGGGTGGTAGTATGGGATGCCATCTATGCATTGCACAAGTAGGTTTGAGAGGGGCTACGGTGTGTTCCTATAATGTCTTAATGGCCAATGAAGGAATGGGCTCTTAATGAAGCTAACGAAGAATGTTGATTTAAATACTTAATGTAATGATGCATGATTTACTTGGATTATATTATGAGTTACCTCCTTGTCATGACTTATGAAATGTTTATGTGTCTTATGTATGAGTATTGTGTAAAGGTGGAAATTATGAATGGTAAGTTCACTTTTGGTGGCCTTGATGTGGTACTTAGTGTGGATGGTGGTATGGGACGCTATTCATACATTGCACAAAGTATAGCTTGGGGTTGCTTGAGCTGAAAGTTTAATGTGATGAAATGGCTTATGTGTTGATAATGATCTAATGTGAAGAAATGACATGTATTTTGTTATGTGTGTATATTATGCCTCTTATATTTATGTTCATGAAATTTTCTCAAATTGGCATAAATGCATGACTTCCAAATAAAATGTCCCTTTTAAGAATGTTTTTGCATGGCTATCATACTTAGTACTTAATTGTGCTAACCCATATTTTTTCTATTTTACTACAAGTGTAGGTTCTGGCATTTGAGTTGATTTTCTCTAGTTGAAGCTTGGATTGAGTTCTTCCAGGACTATTGGTATATCCTCATGGATTCGAGGAAAAGTACTTGGATGTTTCATTTCTTTCATGTAATAGACATTTGTTAGACTTTCGATTGTAAAGGGTTGTGTCCCTACTTTTGTTTCGGATATTGTTTTTAGATGGGCATGTGAGACTAATAGACCTCCGCTTGTTTTAAATGAAGATTTTTATTGTATGGAAAAAGAAAAGTTTTAATTTCATACTATTTTCCTTATATCGAATGTTATGAATGCTATGAGGCTTATATGAGACTTTTTGGAGTCTTCTACGCCATGTCACTTACGGGGTATAGGCTCAGGTCGTGACAAATATGGTATCAGAGAATAAGGTTTTGGGAATGGTTTTTAGGATTGATGTCACACAAGCCACATCTAGTAGAGTCTTGTTCCCTGGTGTGAGTTGCGACTCATTAATGAGTGAGAGGCTATAGGACGTTAGGAAGCTACACTTCTTTCATTATTCTTAAAGTCATGCCATAGAGTTTAGATCTATAAGTGTCCTTTTACTAACCTTTCTCTTGTGTTTATAGGAGATAAATACAAGGGCTAAGACAAGTAGGGTGGAAGAGGAGAATGTGAATGAGGGATTTCCTCCCCAGGGTCCTCAAGGTAACCAAGTCCCTCAAGGCAATCAAGGCAATCAAGTTTCGGTGGATCCCCCGGCCATGACCAATGAAGAAATAAGGTCGTCTTTTCTAACCTTAGCCCAAGATATGACGGTCCATATTAATAGGGATGTGGGGCCTCGAGTGAATATTAATGAGAGTACTATGGCTTCGATATTGAGGGATTTTTCCACGATGAAACCCCCGAGTTTCTAGGTTCCAAAGTGGAAGAAGATCCCCAAAGGTTTGTTGATGAGGTTTGCAAGATACTTAGTGATATGGGGGTGTCTTCAGAGGAGAAGGCGGAGCTAGCCGCCTACCAACAAAAAGATGTAGCTCAAATTTGGTATGAACAATGGAAGGGTGAGAGGCCAAGGGGAGCAGGTCCCATAAATTAGGAGGTATTCAAAGAAGCATTCCTTGATAGGTTTTTCCCCTTAGAGTTGAGGGAACAAAAATTGGTAGAGTTCATGAACCATCTTCAAGGGGGTATGAGTGTGAAGAAGTATTCTCTTAAGTTCACCCACCTATCAAAATATGCTCTAACCTTAGTGTCAAACTTGAGGGCTAGAATGAATAAGTTTGTGATGGGAGTGTCCGATTTGGTTGAGGAAGAATGTCATACGGCAATGTTCCATCATGACATGGATATTTCAAGGCTCATGGTATATGCTCAACAAATTGAGGAGACAAAACTTAAGAAAATGAATAAGAAGGCAAAAAGAGCTAGGCCCGATGAACAAGGTCAACCAAGGTCCAAAAAGAGGTTCTACAACCAAGATTCCCCAATGGTCAACAATGATAGGGTGTCTAACCCTAATTCCCAAGGAGTAAAAGGAAGTGGTTCGTCTTTCGAAAGATCTATATGTGCCAAGTGTGGGAAGCAACATTTGGGTAAGTGTCTTGCCGACACGGATGGGTGCTTTGGGTGTGGAAAGAAAGGTCATAATATGAGATATTTCCCAACACTATCGGAAAAAGGAAGAGATGCTAAGAAAGCTTCTCTTGATGGTCCGGATCTTAATGCTCCAAAGACTAATCGTTTCTATGTTCTTCAAGCTAACAAGGACAAAGGAGCTCATCTGGATGAAGACACTGGTATGTGATAGTTCTTTAGAGTTGTGAATTTATTGTTAAGGTTCTTTTGTTTTTTCATGTCAGCCTTAGTTGGGTTTACTCCTAAGTGGGGGATAGTATGTTGAATAGTAAGGTTGTTGAGAGTTCCAATACCCTTATCTCTTTCCTTCTATTCTTATTCAAGCTTGAGACCAAGAGTTCCTTGTAGCTTGTTTCATGTTTTGGGGTCATGTGTGATTATGTGTTTCCATGGTCTCCTTATGTTATGCATGTTCTTGATGAATTTATGTTTAAAAGAGAAAATGTGTTTTTATGATTTATGTTCCTTATGTTGATGTGCATCTAGTATGAGTTGTCTTCATGCTTCATGAGGTTGATTGTTGAACATGACTAAATGTGCTTTTAAGAGTATTTGCATAATGTGCTTAATGATGTTATGATGAGCATGATTTGGGTTGGAGAAGGTAATTTCTCCAATGAAATGAGAAATGTTGAAGTTATGATGCATAATGAGATTGTAGATGTAGTTCCTACTTTCTTGTGTTTCTTTGAGCTTATTGATGTGGAGTGGATGTTTCCTCCTAGTTTTGTGGATTGTTTATATTGTTGCAGGCATGATGGGCTGCAAGTTTTGAGTCGTTAATCCCATAATGTGTTTAAAGTGTCATTCGAGAATGAATGTTCCCAAGTGGGGGATAATGTAACGACCCATAAAATGAATAGGTGAAACTAGATCCTAACAATTACGTGTTTGAGTAGTAATGGGGTTTCATGTGGTAGAATGAAGTACCGAGCTTAGGTTGAGGGGTTTAGGAGTTACAAGTCACGGTACGACTCCCTAAGGACCACCCTAGGGGTCCTTGAGGAGGACCCTAAAACCTAACCCCCAAGACCCTAAGAAACAAAAAAGTTGTAATTTGGGATGACCTACGAATGGCGACCTATGCCCCATAGGTCCATCCACGCTCCGTGGATGGCCTCCGTAGGTCAAGACTCCCAAAACCATGTTTTAGTCACAAACAACGAAGTGACAGTATGGGGCGTGTCCCCACCCACGGTCCGTGGCTGGGGGTTTTGTGGATGGCACCTATTTGCTGTCATAGTCTCGGCCAAGTTGAGGGTGCTTTGGTAAATTCTTTAAATAGTTAGTTGAGTTATTGCACGGTTATTATTGGTTTACTAAGATATTTTAAGAGTTTTAAAAGTATTAAACTCCTTTTTAGACTTCATTATTTCCCAACTCTCAAAATAAAAACCCACCTCTCCAAAAATTCTCTCTCTAGAAACTCCATTGAAGAGCAAGTTCAAGGTCAAGTCTAGGGGTCAAGGAGCAGTTTTCTTCTTCAATTTCGTGTGGATTTATTCCCTGAAGGTATGGTAGTCTTCATCCTTTTCTTAGTTTCTTTCAAGGAGCCAATTTCAGAGATGATTTCAAGTCTCCAAAGTTTCCCCAAAAACCCTACTTTTCAATATATGCATGGGTTAAATTCCAAACGTTTTCCAAAGGCATTTAAGTGATGAATCATGGTTTGGTTGATGTTTTAATTGTGAATTAACATGATTTTACCCTATGAACCTATGATTCCCAAATTCTTAAGTTGTGAATTATGATTGGGAATTGCTTGATCATGAAATTATGTTGAATAGTTTATGTTTATATTGAATTAGTATTTGAATCATGTTAATTCCCTTATCTATTGTAGTATCTTAGATGTTTGGGTTGTGATTGATGTATAGCCTTGAAAGGAAATTTCATGAAGGATCATGAAGTTAAGAATATGTGTGCGATTTTATTGATAGTTTTATGATCATTTTTAGAATGAAACTGTGTTAGTATTGAAAGCTATTTCTCAACATAACACTTATGAATGATGATGATATATGTAAAAGGTTATTTTCACATACCAACACTCATGAATGAAGAATGAATGAAGGTTATAAGATTATGTTAATGATGTTGTGTTGATTGAAAGATAATGCTGAATTGTATACTAATGAATAATAATGACATGTTGTGAAAGGACTTTCTCACAATATGGGATTCTTAGTTGAAATGCTATTCTTATCTTTGAATCAATGAGCTATCTAATGAATGAATGTTGGGTTTGAGATAGATTCTCATCCGAGAGTTGAGGCGGGGTATCTAGTAACAATCTCTTGAGATGGATGCTCATCCGTGAGTTGAGGTGGGGTATCTAGTAGAAATCTCCCTATCCCATAACTATGTGCCCACATAGGTCTAGCTAGTGGATCCACCTAAGCTAAAATGTAATGGTCCTACCTTAGGTTAGTATAAATCCCTTATCCGGTGAGGGTTACACCGGGATTCCATGAATTACTCACATGGTCTATGTCGGTTAAGGTTTAACCCTACAAAGAATGTAAATGAACTATCGCTTCTCAAGATTGCACTACTTAGTGTGGGTGGTAGTATGGGATGTCATCCATGCATTGCACAAGTAGGCTTTGAGAGGGGCTACGGTGTGTTCCTATAATATCTTAATGGACAATGAATGAATGGGCTCTTAATGAAGCTAACGAAGAATGTTGATTTAGATACTTAATGTAATGATGCATGATTTACTTGGATTGTATTATGAGTTACTTATCAGAGCTATGGATGTTGAGAAATATAAGAAGAAACATACTAGCATAAAATTAAGAAAAATAAGAAGAAAATTAAACAAATTATATTCGGAATATAAACAATTCAATATTACAAAAGCTGATAACAACAAGTTAGATCAATTAATAGATAATATATCTAAAATAGAATATAAATATTTTCAATATTTAAAGATACAATGAATAACGAGAATAACGAATATAGACAAAAACTTACTAAAATAATTATAGCAAAAAGACAAGAATTGAGACATAGGCAAAATAGACTTAACAGTAATATATTTGCAAGAGTGTGTCACAAATCTATAATAGCACAGAAAAAAACTATTTTATATCTACAAATACAAATAGAAAACTTAGAATATAAATTACAACACAATTTATAAATGAATAAAGAGGAATACGCAATAGATGAAAAAACATATGAAAACTATGACGGATTAAAAAATAAAGATAATATTTTCTAATCTAGGAAGGAGATATAAGAAAATAGGTGACAACCTAAGTTTAATGTTAGAAAAAGAAACAGTAAAATTAGAAGATAGTTTAACTGCTATGGTAAGAATAACAAAAGAAAATGAAGAAATAGATAGACAAAAAGAAATTGAAAAAATAAAACAACAAGCAAAAAAAGAAGTACAACAACTAGAAGAAATAAAAAATACTAAAATAATAGAACTAGAAAAAGAGCTGGCAATATTAAAAGAAATGTATGAAATTAAACAGAAAGAAAAAGAACAAAAAACAAAATTAGCA
>JAJOOO010022983.1:0-21361 GCA_029582685.1 Solanum piurae | reverse complement strand
TGCTCGTACATTCCACGTACTGAGCCATTTGGCCTGCATCTTCTCATGATGCAGACACATGTATTCAGGATCTTCAACAGGAGCTTCGTTGATACATCCGAGAGTTCGAGTTAGCTATGGTGAGCCTCCTTATTTCCGGAGGATTTCATTTACCTTTCAGTTTAGTCAGGATGTCGTGGGTCTTGTCCCTACTTCCATCTTTATCAGTTAGAGGCTTCATAGTTAGTCAATATAGTTGAGAAGTCTGTATTATTCATTTATTTTATTAAATGTTTTAAAGACTTAAGTTGCCTATTTTATGGTGAGTTGAATATATTAATTTTATTTTAAGTTGTTCATTTGAGTTAAAGTTTTGAAAAGTTGAGTTTATTGAATTTTATTCGGTTTTAAGCTTTTGCATGCTTAAGTTAGTCTTCTGCTTGTAGTTAGCCAAGATGAGGGTTCGCTTGGGGACCAGCAATGGTCTTCGAGTGCCGGCCACGTCCAGGGTGTAGACTCGGGTAGTGACAACATTGGTGCTCAGTACTACTCCTAAAATATAACTTAGCTCATTATGTTTTAAAGAAAACATTTCTTCTTCCTCAACTTTGAGATTATTACTCAAAAGATTTCTCTAAAATGAGATAATACTGAAAATTGTTCATGAATTGGAAATCAGTGTTTCCTCTCATCTTAAATGTGAAAACATTTCTCTTGGGAATACTTAGTTATCATATATCATTTTAAATAAAATGAACTCAGCTCTACTCTTCCTCAACTCAGTGCTCAAGTCATTTGAAATAAGTTTTAAAACAATTTTTTTTAAAAAGACTTCTTAAAATGACTCGAAGAACTCTCAAGACTTGACTCTTAACTCTACCTTGAATTTGAATTATGAATTCAAGGTTATGATTCATGTTATGAATGATTTCTAGATGTTTAGAAGTAGTTTAGAGTAGTTAGAATTGAAAGGGAGCGAATGAACCCTATTAAAGAACTCAAACAGCTTAAACGACGAAAAACGGGTGGGGGCAAACGACCCTGGCGCACTGAGTGGCATAGGGCGCCAACCCTCAAACTTCAAAGAAGTGTTTCTAGCGCACTGTTGGGGCGGCACGCCAGCCCCAACCCAGAAAATCCCGATGACTTTTCTTTCTCGTTGTCTGACCCTAACTCACCTAGAATCGAATAGTTTCTTCCCAGATCACCTAGAATCGAATACCCAACATATGTACACGATAATCTACTCAAAACCACTCTCAAATCATGAACTTTTATCTGAAGAACTCATCAAAATCCCAACAATCAAGATTACGAAAGCAACACTAATCAAGAACTCTAATCCTTCAACTTTGAGAAACAAATTGAGCTAAAATAACATGATTGACATGTGGGTGAACGAACCCAATACTATGAGAACTCACATACCTTTTAGGGATCAACTCCTTGCCGAAAATCTGCAAGAAAACCTCAAGAACTTGACGAACGCTTGAATCTTCTCCTCTTCTCTTCTCTTTTATTTTCTTGAACTCTTTTCTAAAACCCTAAGCATATTTTGATTTGGGAAAACTGAACCAAATCAGTATAGACCCCTAATTATTAACTAAAAATGCTTAAATCTGAAAGGGTAAGGAAAAGACCAAAGTACCCCTCATATTTTCAAGTAATTTTCCTTAATTAAACAGTCTGACTTCAAACTGTCATATCTCTCTCATACGAGCTCGAAAATTAGCAAACTTGGTGGCGTTGGAAAGAGGATTCCAAGACCTTTCATTTGATATCTTATGGGTCACCTAACTCATCATGTACTGAAAGTGTGGTCGTTTGAAGTTGACCCAAAACTCATAACTTATGCATAACTTACAAAATTTCAATTTTTTGCTATTTCCAATTTAGTTCTTTCTATTTTTAGTTCTTTCAAATACCAAGGTGTTACAGACTGTAGTAGATATATACTCAACTGAATCTAAAGAAATAAGAAGTGAAATCATTTAAACTTTACCAATACTTACTCATCTCTGAAATCAACATATTAAGTTATATGATAAAAACACACTTTTAAATATATTTGGGAGATTCTATAACCGACAACCATCACTATAAGCAACGTGATGATACAAAATTACACCCACACTACCAGAATTGTCTTATACCTTGCCTGGATATAAAGCATCTCAACTAAGTGGATTCACTAAAGCTATGCTCGAAAGCAATAATGAGTCGTCTAAAAAGTACGATCATTTACCCATGTTGGATACATGGTTTATGAGGAATGTGAATTCATCTCCATATCGGTGCTCAATACTACTCCCCATAAAAATATACTCATGCTCAAGTAAAAATACTATTTCTCTGTTTTTGAGGTAATTACTCGAAACCTCCTCTTTAAGAGGCAGTGTCTCAATTATCTCTAGAAAATCTTTTAACTCTTTATGAAAATCAAAGTTTTCTTTCTCAATGTTAAAATGATACATTTGGGAATCAATTAGTCCTCAGTAAATCATCTTTAAAATAAACTCTACTCAAAACTCGTTTATACTTTCTCAAAATTAATTTAAGATAGAAGGGTTCGGTTTAAAAATTCTCAATAATAAGATTAATGCTGAAAAATAAATATGAATAATCATGTCACGCCTCGAGCCTACACCCTGGGAGGGCACTCGAAAACCATTGTTGCCACCAAACGAACCCTTGGCCTGGCTTACTTCACTCAGCGGAAGACATATTCAAACTTATAATGATCAATAACACTTAACTGAACTGAATAATAAAATAACTGAGAATGTTTAAAGGTGAAACATTCAACTTGGCCAAAAGTGGCAACCCAAGTCTTAACAATAAAAAATGATAATGAAAAGACTCAAAGGACTAACATATGACTGTCTATGAAGCCTCTAAAACAACTAAGATGGATGTTGGGACAACCCCACAACATCCTAATGAACTAACTAGAAAGCAATAAAAATAGATCCTCCGGAATGCAAGGAGGCTCACCGACTAACTCTGAACTGCTCATTGGAACAACGGTGCGCTGGAATGTCGATCCTAATTACATGTGTCTGCATCATAAGACGATGCAGGCCAACTGGCATCAGTACATTGAATGTATGAGTATTCGAGTTGGAATGCTAAAACAATATAGACTTGATAGGGGATCTGAAAGAAACACTTACCTTGGCTCTTCTCAACTCATGAATACTTAACTAAACTCATTTCAATATAAAACAGTTTAAAACAAGTGCAATATAAAGAAAAGATGTTTTAAAACATGATGTCAACTCTGTGTATATACAAGGATACAACATAACTCTGAAATGTATGTAAAAATACAATAAACGGATGTATATAAAAATACAATAACTTCTGTAGGAGTTTCTCTAACCGACAACCATCACATAAGAGTTATAGTGATGATACAACGATCTACCTCACGTTGTCAGCGCATCCTATACCCGACCAGATGTATAGGACCTGAACTACTAAGTGGATCCACTAGTCTATTGTGAAAAAGGTTCATCTAAAAAGTATGACCCTTTTCTACCCATGGTGGCTACATGGTTTTATGGAGACGTGAGTTATCTGAACTCATGCTCACCCCCAATTCGGTGCTCAATATTACTCCCAAAATATACTAGCTCTTTATGTTTTTAAAAACATACTTCTTACTGTTATTTGAGATTAGTGCTCAAAAACTTAGCTCAAAGGCTATCTTGAAAATCTTAGTTTCCCGTCTTGCTTCATTTAGAAAGCTATTACTCTTTTCTACAAACTAGCCCGAAGGCTCTTTGGAAATCTCAGTTTCTATTCTTATTAAAATGTGAAAACATTTTTAAATCTCTCTAGGAATACATAGTCCCCATATACTTCTTTGAAGAAAAGAACTTCAACTTTACTTCTTCACTAAACTCAAAACTTAAGTCTTAAAACAAAGTTAAAACGTTTGTGAAAGACTTTTGAAAACTTTAAGAACTTATCTTAACTTGACTCTTGACTTATCTTGACTTTGACCTTAACTGCTCTTGACTTGACTCTTAACTGATCCTTGAATTGAATTATGGATTCAAGGATTATGATTTGTGACTCGAAAGGTCTTGTGATGTTTAGGAATGATTTTAGGTAGCTAAACATGAGAAAAGATCGAAAAATCAATATTTAAGGGTAGGTCCGCGACACGGAGACATAATTAAATTTTGATTTCGAAAATGTCTTTTGAGGCAGAAGACTCTGTGACAGCTCCGCAACGCGAAGCAGAAATTTCCAAAACTGGGGAGTAGGGGCGCGACATGCCATTGATGTCAAATATCGTCCGATGAATTTTCTTCTTCGCTTTCTAACCCCAATTCGCCTAAATTCGATTCTTTTTCTCAAATTACTTTTAGATACAGATACCCAGCAAATGTACCTAAGAATCTAACTCGAAACAACTCTATGATGCGA
Organism: Solanum piurae; assembly: GCA_029582685.1. Taxonomy (NCBI): domain Eukaryota; kingdom Viridiplantae; phylum Streptophyta; class Magnoliopsida; order Solanales; family Solanaceae; genus Solanum; species Solanum piurae. Next base: position 16,945 of record JAJOOO010022983.1, on the reverse strand, counting down.
CGTAACGAATTCAGAAACTTCCCAACTCAGTCAAATTCAAGAACAATATATGAATTCAAGAATAAATATCAAGATCATCAATATTCAAACTCATTTAGGTCGAATTCAAACTAAAATTAATATGTTTGGCACGTGGGAGAACGATCCCAACGTTATGAGAGCCTCACTTACCTGGTTGAAGTAAATCCTTGGCGAAATACCAACTCTTGTGATCGATTTTGATGAATTTACCCTTTTCTCCTTCTTCTCTTCTCTTCTCCTTAGCCCTAGCGTGAATTCTCAAATTCTAAAACTATCTAAAATCTGATTTGACCCATATTAAACTCCTAAAAACGGATTAAAATAATAGGGCAATGAAAAGACTAAAATACCCCTTAAAATTCCGGATTGGACATCTCCTTAATCCAACAACCCAACTTCCAAAGGGAATAACTCACTCATACAAACTCGGAATCGTGCAAACTTGGCAGCGTTGGAAAGATCATTCCAACCATATCTAGAACTACACTTAACTCATTCTGAGCTAGTAGTTATGGTCGTTTGAAGTTGACCAAAAACTCACTTTATCTTACTTAAAAATTTCCAGATTTCCTTCTTCTTTCCAAAAGTAACTATTTCCAGATTTTAAACTTCTTTATAGTTGCGAGATGTTACAAATCAACTCAAGAATCTCAATGCAAGATATTACAATTCAAAAGTTAAGATTGTAACCCAGAACTCAAGAACAAAACTCATCTCCAGAATTATCAAAATCAAGGATGTAACCCTAGATTATTATTTATTGATAGAAAGTAGATGTAGGGCATGAGGACGAACTCAGTCCATCACTATGAGTAGTCTTACATACCTGGCAGAACGATGTTCTTGGCGAAACTCAGAGATTGACTTGAAAACCCTAATTTTCTCCTCTTGGATCCTTGTTCTAAGACTTAGGAGTGTTAATGAACGTAAAATGATTGATTAACATTGTTTATACCCCTAACTAGGTTTAAAAATATTGTGGTTTAGGCTTAGAAGGGTGGAAAAAGACTAAATTGCCCCTCTTAAAAGCTGACGAAAACCTTCTATGAGTCATTTATGATTTGTGGTTTGTTTTACGGACCGTAGATCTCATTTGTGGAATTTATAATAAATTTTAAGGCTCAGAATTTCATTCTACGGGTCCAAACTACGACTTATGGGAGTTTCTACGACCTATAAATGGATATGTAGGAATGGGACCCCAAAATTTGGCTTCTCTAAAGTTTTCTACGAGTTGACGATGCGGGTCATCAAAATTTCTAGGCTCGTAGAAGCAATTCGTAAGAATTGACTCGGCAAACTCTGTGGTGGTAGTCTTTGATAAAATGGGCATAACTTAATACTCCGAACTCGAAATAAAACAAATTTAGTGGAGTTGGAAAGAAGACTCATAGAACTTCAATTTGATAGGTCATGGGTAGGGGTGTGCATAGGTCGATTTGGTTTGGTTTTTCATTAAAAAAAAAAACTAAATCAATTATGTCGGTTTATTAAATCTAAAAACCAAATCAAACCACATAAAGTCTGATTTTTCGGTTTTAGCTTTAGTCAGCTCTTTCGGGTTTTTTTGGTTTCTTACAACTATAAGGTGTTTGAAAAAGAGAACAAACATATTTTCACTTACATGTGTGATAAGCTGAACTTTAAAAATGTTAAATGAATAGAAATCTTCAAAAAAATGATAAAATTCACACGAGTACAAAATACTTTTATTCAAATATCAACGTTTATTATGATAAATTAATAAGATTAAAGTCTACAATCAAACTGAATACAAACAAAATATTTACTAAGTAAATTATTAACTTTGAATTTGAAAAACTATAACAATATAATTGTAACTTCCGATCTTAATACAAAATAAAATATTTACAAAATTTTACAAGCCCAAATATTAAAATAAGATCAGGTCAAGCAAAGCGATATTAATTTCAATTCATTTTTGAAGCTCTGGGTACCAAACAATCCGTTTAGATCTATTTCAGTTGCCAATGAAATGGAATATATCTAAACATTGAAAACTATAAACTAACTAAAAATATATTAACAAAGTAGATTATAAATAATATTTTTTATCTATAAATAATTTTTTTTTTTTATATATATATATATTATGTCGGTTTGGTTTGGGTTCGGTTTGAATTTTTTTTCTTTTAATACCAAACCAAGAGTGGTTGATTTTTTTTCAACGTCAAACCAATCAAACCAAACCACAAATCATTTTTTTTTTGGTTTAATTTGTTTCGTCGGTTCGATTTGACTTTACAATTTGGCTTGTACAACCCTAGTCATGGGCCACCTAATTCATTATGTGCTGAGAGATATGATCGTTTGAAGTTGACCTAAGTAGAATCTTATGTCAAAACTTAATCGTTAAGGAGGTTTTCTTCTCAACTTTGTCCTAGGGGATTCTTTTGACCTTAATTCATATTCAAATTCATTCTCACACTAAAGAATAGACCTTAAATCCCAAGAATAATTTAAGAATAACCTGATACGACTTTACACGCAAATGAAAAATAATTTGAATCTTAGCTTAGCAATTTTCGGGTGTTACATTTACTTCTTTGAATTACCATGAAAATATTAATATACCTCTATAGGCCTTTGGAAGCTCCTAAAATCTAGGAACAGAAAAATATTACAACATATTGCAACACAAAAATATCACAATAAAGTAGTATTATTAGTTTTACAAACTAAATTGAAACATGTCATTTACTTTTAACCATTCAAATTTAATCAATGACAAATTAGGTGATAGGGGAGACTGGTCAACTAATGGGGATTAGCGTAATTGAATTAATTATCTTTCAATTATCATATAATTATAAAATATTTATGCAACCAAACATACCAAATGGTGTATGTTATAGTTATGGTGTGGAAAAATAAACAATTTGGCACATGGAGTATTTTATAATTATGGTAGTAACTAACACGTCTTGATTAAATAAATCAAATGCAATCTGAACTTTGGAAAAATTATATATATAACTAACATCCTCTATTACTATTCATATTCAACAATGTTATTTCATCTTCTTTTTCATGTTACATTGTTTCTACATGTACAAAGTGTTCCACAAAATAGCTCAATTGTTGAATTTCTTCCTGGTTTTGATGGACCTCTTCCTTTTTATCTCCAAACTGGGTAATTAACTTCATATATCTTCTTCTATTTAATTTCTCATTATTGTGAAGTTTTTAGCTCTTAATTTCTTGACTAGTATATATAATCTATGTTTTTTCATGTATCATGTTCAAGGGTCTTGTAACCACGTAAATGTTATGATATGTCTGAAATCATAAGGTTTTAAAAGCTTTAGAACTCGTTTGAGTTAATGGATTGCTTTAGAACTCGTTTGAGTTAATGGATTGTAAATATATTGATTTTACAAATATTTACCTAATTAGAATCTTATGTCAAAACTTAATCAGTAAGGAAGTTTTCAACTCAACTTTGCGCTAGGGGATTCTTGTGACCTTAATTCATAATCAAATCCATCCCCAAACTAAAACATTGAACCCGATACGAATTTACACGCAAATAAAAAATGATTCAGACCTTAGCTTAGCAATTTTCAAGGTGTTACGTTTGCTTCTTTGAATTACCATAAAAATATTACTATACCTCTATAGGTCTTTGGAAGCTCCTAAAATCGAGGAACACAAAAATATTACAACATATTGAAACACAAATATATTATCATAAAGTAGTATCATTAGTTTTACAAACTAAATTAAAACATGGCATTCACTTTAACCATTCTAATTTAGTCAATGACGACTGATGGGGATTAGATTATCTTTCAATTTTCATATACATTATAAAATTATAAAATATTTATGCAACCAAACATACCACATGGAGTATATTATGATTATGGTGTGAAAAAATAAACAATTTGCCACATGGAGTATATAATAATTATGGTGTGAAAAATAAACATTTTTTTTAGAAATATCATGTTGTATAATTGTTTTGACTTGTAATTAACAAGTCCTAGAAATTAGGATGTGATTTCTAAACAAGGCCCTTAGTAGCTAACACGTTTTGATTAAATAAAGCTTGGATAAAACTTAGATTTTTCAATGAAAATAAATCAAATTCAATTTGAACTTTGGAAATATTATATACTAACTAACATCATTCAGACATTAAATCTATTAGTATCCATATTCAACAATGTTTCATCTTCTTTTTATTGTTGCTTTGTTTGTACAATATGTACAAAGTGTTCCTCAGAATTGCTCAATTGTTGAATTTCTTCCTGGTTTTGATGGCCCTCTTCCTTTTTATCTCCAAACTGGGTAATTAACTTCATATATTTTCTTCTACTTAATTTCAACATTAATGTGAAGTTTTTAGCCCTTAATTTCTTGAGTACTAGTATATATAATCTATGTTTTTTTTCATGTATCATAATCAAGAGTCTTGTAACCACATAAATGTTATGATATATATGTCTGAGATCATAAGGTTTTAAAAGCTTTAGAGCTCGTTTGAGTTAACGGATAGAATTGAAAAAGTATGTTGATTTTACAAATAAACGGTTATTTAGTTGGATAAAAGTGGGAAAACTTATATATATATATATATATATATTTCTTTTTCAATTAATGTGATATGCTTTTCTTTTTAGTTAGTCTAAAAAAGAATGACACGTTTCTATATTTAGTAACAACTTAACTTTGAAGTGATGAATTTTGAAATTCTCAGATACATCAGAGTTGGCAAATCGGAAGAAGTGCAACTATTCTATTACTTTGTTAAATCAGAATCCGACCCGAGTCAAGATCCGCTCTTGCTATGGCTAACCGGAGGGCCCGGTTGCTCATCCTTCTCGGGGTTAGCGTACGAAGTAGGTAAATATTAAATAGATTTAAGTTAAAAAAAATATTAAATAGATTTAAGTTAAAAAAAATATTAAATTTAATGTGTTACAGCATGTTAGTTACGAATTGTAATATGTTCATGATAATTTTTTATAGGTCCATTGGAGTTTGGCCAAAAGGCATACAATGGCAGCCTACCAATTCTTGTTTCAAGTCCATATTCATGGACTAAGGTAACACAAAATTTCTTATTTTTTTCTTCACCTATATACCCATATTCTTATGCACATTTCATGTTATCATGAAATAAATGTGTTCCTTATATTTGTTAGTTTGCGAGCATATTGTTTTTGGAGCAGCCTGTTAATATTGTACGTAATATGAATGTGTAGCTTCTTATGTTATGCAAATTGCAAATGCAGGAATTGAAGCAGGCAAAGAGCCATTAATCAATCTTAAGGTTTTATATTCCTTTCTTTTTATTCAATTTCAACATTATATCATGGAAGAAATTATTGTTTTAATTTGATGGTAATATGGCTATTCACTTGGAAATCCAATAACATTTTTTGAGGAATCCAATTACCAAATTCCTTACTCTCATGGTATGGGGCTAATATCCGACGAACTTTATGAGGTTGGTTCATTCTTTATTTCGTTAGTATATCAACTTTGTATTATACCAACGTAACACAAAAATAATAATTTGAATCTTGTTGTATCAGTCGTTGAACGAGTTTTGCAAAGGCGATTACATAAACATAGATCATACCAACAAACAATGTGTTGAAAACTTTAAAATGTTCAAGAATGTAAGGTTATATTCCTTTTTTTGTATTTGTAACATTTCGACTTGATTTTAAACTTAGGTAATACAATTTTGTAGATTGCGAGTGGTATAAATAATGCGCAAATACTAGAGCCTAACTGTGGAACAGACACTGATTTCCACCCACACCAATCGTCTAATGAAAGAAGGTCTCTTGAAGAGGATTTCATATGTCAAGAAAGTCGAGTAAGTCTATTTCTCCTTCTTTCACTAGTCATTCGTTATTATAACATTAATATTTCATTATAACGGTCTAATTTTCTCGAAACTCAATTTTTCATGTTTTATATAACAACATTCTATTTATAACGACAATAACATTCATTATAACAGTATACTCTTTGTAAAACTACCCTCTAAAACAATCTACATATTCTAATATTCTGTAATACTATTTTGTAAGAGATATATTATGTATAAAATTAAATATTAAAATATGTATGATAATCATCATTAGTGTCATTCACATAGTAAATTTGTCCAAAAGAAAAAAAATGCATTTAAATGGTGCCCATTAGTTATGATCATAAATTCACCGGAAAAGACCGTGTATTTGCATTTTTTTACATTCATATTTTTTCTAATTTTTTGGTAAATTAATTAACAATTACATTTCTTTTTCTTGGTACACAAAATTATCAAACTAGCTTTTTGCGTTAATAAGATCTAAACGTCAAATATTGATATATATATTTAACAACCTCTCTTTATAACAATCGTGATATTTTCAAATAACACTATCATATAACGAGATTTGACTGTATATGGTTTTTGATTATAGCTCGCCACAAACAAGCTCGCCACTTATTGGGCAAATGACCCGAGAGTTCAAGAGGCTCTCCATGTTAGAAAGGTATTTCAATTCATTTTATTTGTACATGTATTGTAAATAAATATATATTGCTAAGAGCTATATATTTATGGTGCAAGATATATTAAAATGTTTTTTTCTTTCTTCTTTGATTAGGGAACTATAAGAAGACCATGGACGAGATGTAAGCAAACCATTGTGTATACAAGTTACAAAATTACTTTCAAGAATAGTATATCTTACCACGTAAATCTTAGTACAAAAGATTATCGATCACTTATATACAGGTCTAATACTTTCACAATTCATATTATAATATGATTTAGCTGAAGTTACTATAAAGTATATACACAACTCCACAAGTGTAGTTCAATAGGTCCCAATCACATTTAAGATATTTGAGTGGATGACATTCATTGTAATTTAACAGAAAATAATGGATTTTTTATAGACCTGTTAATGTGGTCTAAAAAATAAAGCAGAAAACACAATTCCTTTAAAGCAAATTGATCTAGAAAAATACTATTATACCCTTACATATTGAAACTGTTTCAAACTCTCGCGGAGCACGGGCCCATTATGATTTATAATTTGATCTGGTTATCCTTTATTACATAAAGAAATTTGATTCACTTTAAGATAACTTGAGTCCTAAATAGCAATAGTTAGTTACAAATAATCATAATAATTTCAGAAACTATTTACAGTATGCTCTTCACAGACACATGTCTATTTCACCAGGGACATGTATCTCTCTCATAATCTAATACTAGATTTTATTAGCTTACAGTTTTTTGAGCTTCTTCTATTTTTGATAAATATAGTAAAACCTGTCAATATATTTTTTAGCTTAATCACCAAAATGAAATTTAAAAATTAAGCAGGTCACCTTTTCAAAAGCATTGTTAAATCTAAACCAAATAAAAAGCTTTCCAAATTAGTTTTGAGAGAGAAGTGATACAAACATACATATAAAAAAAGGGATAGAGATGAATGATGTAGTATTGCTTACAGGTGGAGTGATATGTAATTGCCAACAAAGAAATATGGGAACGTGTAATGCAATGTAGAAACATGGCTATTTAAGTACCTATATTAAAAGACAGAATTGTCCTCAATATAATTTCTTTTTTTTTACATCTAAGCAACCATGTTGAAAGTTGAAACTATTACTTCTATAATATAGAAATTTGATAGTACTCTTTTCGGTCTACTTTTAATTGTCATGGTTACTATTTTAAAAATTAAACTATAAAAAATTTGATCAACATTTTAAGATGTATTTTTTCATCATATTGATATATAAAAATTGTAATTTATAATTCTTTTCATATAGTTTTTGAATATTTAATTATTATTTTTTAAATATCGAATTAATGTAATCTAATTTAACTTTAAAAATTAGTTAAATTGACTTTTGAAAAACACAATTATAACAAATAAAAGTGGACGGATAGAGTAACAAGTTTGGGCAAAACTTGTGAGTTCTTGTTCTTACTACTTTAAAAGTCAAACCACGTGTCTACTCCAAAGTGATGTAAGACACGTATGTAACCCATAAATACACATTACTTTGCTAGGTTAAATGACCAAAATAGTCTTATTTTAGAATTAATTGGCAAAAAACAGACATGTTGAAAAATGAAAACTGTCTCTTCTAATATAGAGAAAAAAAATATTGATAATAGGGGATAGGGGATATACACATATAGCATGACACTCTGACCTTATCAATTATTATTCATCAACAATGTTTTATCTTCTTTTTCTTGTTACTTTGTTTCTACATGTACAAAGTCTTCCTCAAAATAGCTCACTTGTTGAATATCTTCCTGGTTTTGATGGTCCTCTTCCTTTTTATCTTGAGACTGGGTAACTTTCTTCTCTTTAATTTCTCTATAATTATTTCTATTTTATGTATCATCAATATATCAAAGAGCTTCTAAGCTAAAAATATATACTTATAACTTTTGACTGATTTTGTTTTATAAGCAATATATTCATCAAACGTGTAATAAGTCGAAAAATAATTTTAAACTAGTTTGACCAATTTATATGAACGTAGTTCTTATACTTACTAGTGAATTTGTTTACGCTTAACGCGATGACAAAACTAGTAAAAAAATTGTTGTTGAAGTGATGTATTTTGAAATTATCAGATACATTGGAGTTGCCAAATCTGAGGAAGTACAACTATTCTATTACTTTGTTAAGTCAGAATCCGACCCGAAGAAAGATCCGATCTTGCTATGGATAGCGGGAGGACCCGGTTGCTCATCCTTCACAGGATTCGTGTACGAAATAGGTACGTAAATATTAAATGAATTTAAGTTATATAGATCGACAATGTAAAGATGTTTATATTGTCTCGATGAATCGAGAGTATGTTAGTTTACAACTCACGTTAAATATATGTAACATGCTTTCATTCATAGTCTAGAGAGGTTATTTATATACAAATTTTGTTATCACTATTGTACATGTTTAGAGCTAATGAATCAACTTATATTGTTATTTTTATCACATATTTCACCTATAGTCCTATTGTTTCGCCAGCTTTTAAAATCAGTTTATTTTTAAATATATACGCGGAAAGCTTTGGTATTATGTGTGATTCATATTTGGAGAAATTTAACTTTTGAATTCTCTTCTTTATTTAGGTCCATTGGCTTTTGGACAAAAGGCATACAATGGAAGCCTACCATTTCTTGTTTCAAGACCATATTCATGGACAAAGGTGATACAAAATAGCTTCTTTTTTTCTTTATGTTTGTTAAATTTATAGCATCAAATTAATCTATTCCTTGAACTAATTTGTAGTTCGCGAGTATAATTTTCTTGGACGAGCCTTTAAATACTGGGTTCTCATATGCAACAACTTCAACGGGGCATAACTATACTGATCTACAAGCATGCGGCCAAGTCTATGAATTTCTACGAAAGGTATTTGTTAACTAGTCCTAGTTCATTACTCTAGATACATATAAATTGAGTTCGAAGCCAAAAGGTCAAAGGGAAGATGTATAACCCCACACGCCTTACAAGGCTCAAGAATTATAAGTAAAATTGTCAAACTTTGAATCCATTTTGAGACAAAAATGAAAATAGTCAATATTAAAATTCACATCAAATTTCAAATAAGTGAAATTGTCATATAACAAAAATGTATTTTGGACTAACTCGTGATTTATTTTACAGTGGTTCATTAATCATCCAGAATTCATCTCAAACCCTTTCTATGTTTCTGGGGACTCTTATGCAGGCATTACAGTTCCAGTTATGGTTCAACTAATATCAAATGGTAAGTATCAGTTAATGCTATCATATCAAGTCAGATATTTCTATAATAGTCCTCCTTTATAACAATATACTTCACTATAAAAACCAAGTTTTTTCGAAACTAATATTCATGTTATGTTATGCTACTATACTATACCTTCTCTATGACAAGATCTCGCTATAGCAACCAAAAATTATCTGGACAAACAGTATTATTATTGAAAAGAAGTTATGATTATCCTCATCACCCCATTACTCATGTTTCGTTATTATTGTTTCTTCCAATTTTCGGAACCTTGAAGTTTTTACTGGTCCGACTAATCTGAACCTTGAAGTTTTTACTGGTCCGACTAATCTGAACCTTGAAGTTTTTACTGGTCCGACTAATCTGAATTCATATCGATAGGTCCACCAAGGGGGTTCAAGCCTCCTTGTTGGAAGGTTCTCTGTTCCCAAGGCTCGGATACAAGTTTGTGCTATCATTGATTATTAGCTCCTAAGATATATATATATATATATATATATATATAGAAAGCTACATTTTTTGTAACATTTCTAGCCAAAACCGTTTTATGTTATGAAAATGCAGGAATTGAAGCAGGCAAAGAGCCATTAATCAACCTTAAGGTTTTATATTCCTTTCTTTTCGTTCAATTTCAACATATATCATGAACGGTAAAAAATATTATTCTAATTTGATGGCGATATCCTTAAGGGCTATTCACTTGGAAATCCAAAAACATTCCCTGAAGAAGTCAATTATAAAATTCCTTTCTGTCATGGTATGGGGCTAATATCCGACAAACTTTATGAGGTTGGTTCAATCTCCCTTCTCATATATATATATATGTATGAACTTTGTATTGTACAAATGTGATTAATTTGGATCTTGTTGTATCAGTCGTTGAAACAGACTTGCAAAGGCGAATACCAAAATATAAAATCTACCCATAAACCATGTTCAGAAAACTTGAAAATATTCAAGGAGGTAAGATTTAACTTTTATATTGGTTCTTAGCTTATGTAATACACTTGTTTCTAACCAAACGATCCCTGACACTCTTGTAATGCAACTTTGTAGCTCGTGAGTGGTATATGTGATGAACAAGTACTAGAGCCTTATTGTGGAACATACTCTGAAGAACCAAAATTACGCCAATCGTCAAGTGAAAGAAGATCTCTTGAAGAGAATTTCATCTTTTTAAATCGTGATGACTTAATCTATCAAAGAATAAGTCGTGTAAGTCCTTCAGTTGTTACTTCAAAGTATGAATACTCGATAACTTTAAATTTTGAGACGACTTGAGTATACATATTATTAATGTAGGATGATTATATATACGTATATATGTTTTTTTGATTGTAGGTTGACACACACAATCTCTCAGTTTATTGGGCAAATGACCCAAAAGTTCAAGAGGCTCTCCATGTTAGAAAGGTATTTTAATTGATTTTATTTGTACGTGTATCGTAAATATTGCTTAGAGCTATGGCGCAAAATATTGAAAGAATTTTTTCGTTTTTCTTTGACTAGGGAACTATAAAAAGAACATGGGCGAGATGTAGGCAAAGTATTGCGGATAAAAGTTACGCAATTACTTTCATGAATAGTATACCTTACCATGCAAACCTTAGTACAAAAGGTTATCGATCACTTATATACAGGTTTGATACTTTCATTCAATGGTTCTTTAAGTTGTGGTTTAAGCGCTCAAGATTTAGATGAAATTAATATAACATAACAAAGTATTTTGTTTGAGCAGTGGTGATCATGACATGGTTGTTCCTTTTCAATCGACACAAGCATGGATAAAGTATTTAAATTATCCTATTATTGATGATTGGCGTCCATGGATGGTTAATGAACAAGTTGGAGGGTATAGTTCTTCGAATTAATTTCACTTCCCTGAATTTTCGTCAAATTATACGATTGTTATGAAAATTTAAATTATATATCTTTAATTCACAGTTACACAAGGTCTTACTCTAATCATATGACATATGCAACGGTAAAGGTAAGAATTTTGTATTTTTTAAAAAAAATTAAATGTTTTCAATCTCAATATTAAAATATTGTTTTATGCTCACATTTCTCAAATGTTTTTGTTCTTTTTTTTTCATTAGGGAGGAGGGCACACAGCTCCAGAGGACAGACCTGAAGAGAGTTTTCACATGTTTAAAAGATGGATTTATCAACAACCTTTGTAATCTTTTGTAATTAGTTCAATATGCACTTTGAATTACCTTGAAAGTATTACTCCGTTTTGTTCTGTTTTAATTGTCATGCTTATTAAAAAGTTTTTGAATTGTGTTTATATATTAAAAATAGTCGTCACTTTAGAAAATCAAGATTTAATTAGTTTTTACTTTTCACTTTTATCCCTAGTCAATAAATGTGGAAAGAGATTAATGTGGTTAAAATAAAAAGAATAGTATTGAAATACAAGAACATAGGTACATTTGAGAGATATTCACAAACAATCGCTTGTAGCATCATTATTTAAAATATATCTATAATACATTAAATTATCTTTAACGTGAAAGTAAAGAAAAAGAAAAGGAGTTCATGAATTTGTTATGGCACCTAAGAGTGTCGCAGTGATCAATGAAGATGGAGACAAACATATTAGTTGGTTCTTTTTATATGTCTTAGTTTTGGTGGATAAAGTTACCCAATACATACATGTTGTTGGTGGAAGGTGATAGATATTCCGTAAATTAATTAAAATACGTGAAAGTTAATTTAGATAGTACAGTCATGAAAAAAAAACTCCATGTTGTGTGACTAAATTCTTTTAGGTGTATGACCCCACACAAAAAAGAGTGAATATATTGTGATATGTACAAAAAGATCTCTATAAAATTAAAATAGTTTTCAAATGATTTTAGACATTTTCATGATATTTATGCAATAGTATATATATAAATAGCTATATATATCAAAATACTTTTATTTACGGTCTTTCGTACAATCAAATATGATGAAGTTTGAACTTCAAATCATAAATTTGAAGTTAATCTCTAAAAGTACAAGGAGAAAATGGTCAAATGACCCCCAATCTATTAGTCAATTCTTCACTACACACTTATACTTTATGGAGGTCCTATTACCCCCTAGATATTTTAAAAAGTGGAATATATTGCCCCTTAAAAAGTCACACCCAGATTTGTAGTAAGTGATGGGCTGCACGCGCGATGCCACGTAAATATATTATACTTTTTTTATTAAAATATTATTATTCTACCTTTTTATTCTATTTCCCTTTTAAATTTGTTTTCTTTTCTATTTCAACCCATTCTTCTTTTCTTTTTCCTTTTCTTTGACTACAAATTTTCTGCCAATTATGTGGAAATTCCAAATTCCATTTCTAAAACCTCAAAAAATTTAGTTTCTTAATTTTTGTTTGAATTATTTTCAGAGAAGTTCTCAATTTTCTTATACAAGCCAATCTTGAATATCTAGGTTCGATATTTAATGGGTGTTCTCCGATGAGAATATTGTCGGAGTTTGGAAAACTAAAAAATGAAGTATATTTGAATGAGATATGAATTTGATTGGTGAAATCCTTGAAAGTTTACGAATTTTCAAAGTCGTAAACATATTGATTTGGTTCACAACAATTTAAAAGGAGAAAATCTTTAGGGTTGTTCATGTTAAAGAATTTGATGTTGATATACTTGTATAGTAATCACTAATCAACTTTCGGATCTGATTTGAATCTGGGTTTCTTCAATTTTGTGCGTTGTTATATTTGAAGTAGTAAAAAATTAGTTGTAAAAGATACTAATTTTGATTTTGATGCTTTGTTATTTTATTTACTCAACTGAGTTTCCTCTATATTGTTCAATTTTGTGTTTTTGTGCTTCAACTCATGAACACTTAGTTATGCAAAAGTGTTGATTTTTAATTTGATCTCGTATTCTCCTAATTTTTTCAAGTGAAGTTTATTTCTTTTGAAAGAAGAAGAAGAAAAGAGATAGCGTTAGTAGTAACTATTATTAACAGTGAGGTGATTTCATACTTTTTTCAGACAACTTAAATCAGAATGAAAAAGATAAATAAAAGTAAAAAGTAGCATACATAAAAAATAAAAAAAAATTAGAAATTTAATATGAAAAAGAAAAATAAGAAAGTTTGCATCTCACTCTCTTTGAGAAAGTGAGTTACACTTTCTTTGCCAACTCAGCATTAGGGAACAAATAATTCAAGGGGATAATAGGACCCTCCTAAAATATAAGTGTGTAATTGAGAATCTACTAATAGAATGGGGGATTATTTGGCCATTTTCTCAAAGTAAAAGGCTTGATTTTCAGTAGGCTAATAATTAAATAGTTTTAAAATTGGTTATATTTTAAATAATGCCCTTGAAATCGATTATTTCCTACTAGTTAAGTGTCGTAGTGTGAATTAAAGGACCCTTTTATTTATCATATTACTTTATTATTACTACTATATATATATATATATATATATATACTTATTTATAAGTGGCAATAAGCACTAGGGAGCACATGACAAGTGTTGGATGATATGTGTTTAGATAGTGTTGTACATTCTTCTTTTATGGTTGTACCTTTAAAATTTATATTATTGGATAATTTAACACCATTAATTACCTACTACTTTATTAGCCGAAAAGTTAGACCTCATTTGGGCCCATTTATTATTTATATGTTTTCAATTTTCAATATATGTTGTCTATCTAATTCAAATTTAATTACCTATTTATTACTCGCTCTATGCACTTTTAATTGTTATGATTTCCTTTTTAGAGTCAAACTAGAAGAATTATTTTACAATGTATTTTTTCATCATATTGATATGCAAAAAATTACAATTTATAGTACTTTTTGCATAGATTTTGCATATTTAAATTTTTTGTTTAAAATATCGAATTAATACAATCTAATTTAACTTTAAAAATTAGTCAAATGGACTTTCAAAAAGCACAACATGACAAATACAAGTGGACGGAGAGAGTATATTTTAGCTACAAAATATATTAGAGGTACTACTTTTTAAAAAAATTAAATTTTTATTTCGTTGACTCTTGAAATTTTATCATTGTCATATGAATTTGAACAAAGTATATATTATTAAAAGTTACATAAAAGATGCTATAAATCACAATAATTAGCAATTAAAAATATTTTTAAATCATATAAGAAATTTGATTAACTAATTGGAATAGAAGAAGTAACATGTACTATTTAAAAATAACCTCAAAATTTCTAGAATTCACAATAAATTAACAACTGAAAATATTTATGATATTCACGTGAATTGAAACATGAGTAGCCTATATTATTCAAAACTAACGCAAAAATACTATAAATCACAACAATTTAATAACTTCAAATATATTTTTAAGAAAACATATAAAAATCGAGTGATCTTCAAATTTCATTTATATCACATAAATTAAAACAAAAAAGATTAATATTTATTGGGCCCGTGCTGGCACGGGCACCAAATATCTAGTTCTGATAATAAAAGGGAAATTTGATTGGGGAGGGTATATTTGGACTTCAACTTATAATGAACTTTAAAAATTATATCAATGATGAAAAGATATATATAAATAAAGCAAAAAAGTTGAGTGTATTTGAAGAGGCTTCTTGTGAATATATATAGTGTATTTTTGGTAAGCTGTCATTTCTCACTCGATATTCAATATTCGATATTTGCTTTGAAATTTGACTAATTTAAATTTATATCAGAAAATTTTATCATCTAAGACGCTCAGTGGCTAAGTCAGAAATTTCACTAAAAATATTTTAAGATTTAATATTTATATACAAAAAGTAGTATTTAACTTACGAAACAACATGATTTTTCGTGCTTCCTAGCCAAGGGTATTTTTGGTTTTTATGTAATGTCTACGCATATATAATGTTGTACTTGCTTGTTTTATGGTTGTATTCTTAAATTAGTGGACAGTTTAAGTCAGCCATTAATTACCCATCACCCGAAAAGTTGGACCTTATTTGGGCCCATTTACAACCTCATTTCATGTCTTTGCTGATTTTTAATCTGTGCTGTCTATCTTCTTTTTTTCCCCAAAATCTTATTAAATTTCTTGAAATTCAATTACTCCATTTATTATATTTTAGCTACAAAATATATTAGAGTTACAACTTTTAAAAAAATTAACTCTTGAAATTTTATCACTGTCATATAAATTTGAACAGATGAAATAATATATAGTATTATTAAAAGTTACGTAAAAAATGCTATAAATCACAATAATTAGCAATTAAAAATACTTTTAAAAGGAAATTTGATTGATTAATTGGAATAGAAGAAGTGACGTATATTATTTGAAAATAACGTCAAAACTTCTAGAATTCACAATAAATTAACAACGAAAAATATTTATTATTCATGTGAGTTGGATCAGGAATAACACATATTATTAAAAAATGACGTAAAAATGCTATAAATTACAATAATTAATAATTTTAAATATTTTTTAAAAAATATATAAAATATTGGTTGATTCTTCAAATTCCATTTATATCACATAAATTGAGAATTTTTTTTAAACATATATGGGCCCGTGCTTGCACGGGCACCAAATGTCTAGTATATATATATATATATGTGTGTGTGTGTGTGTTATATGAACATCTAGTGGTTGTAATTATTTTTAGCGAGCAATTAAATATTTTCTCTCTTCACTTTTACATGTTTACTTTGGACTTTGCACACTTTAAAAAAAATAATGATTGATATGAATATTTTATTATTATACCCATATTAATTGATGTATTCAATCAAATATAAGGAACCTTTATATGATATAATTAAATCCTGTCTATGTTCATAAAAATCCTTACTATCCGGGTCCGCCTGGGTCCGCCCTACACACATGGGTAATCCAACAGGTAATCCAACGGACTTACTTCAGCGATCTTTTATAAACATGACTGGTTTATCTATATCTTGACCTTTCATTTGATCATTCAAACAATTTTCAAAAATAACTTGCCATTTATTAAAGTAATCTAGTAAGCTATAGTTCAACATAATATTTAGCCTATCATGAGGCTTCGAATATCAAAGACGTAATGTAAAAGAAACAGTATAGTACCTTAGAACGCTAATCCACCACAGAATGTACCAACCGAATTGCAAACTTTTATTTCACAAACTTAAATATTAC
>JAJOOO010022982.1:0-20653 GCA_029582685.1 Solanum piurae | reverse complement strand
AATCGTATATTCTAAACCCTAAAATACACAAGAAAAACCCTAATCCCTAAATCCTAAACCTATAAAACCCTAAAAAACCTTAACCTTAAAAACCCAAAGCCCTAAACCCTAAAAACCTATATAAAACCGTTAATCTAAAATCCTAAACATAAAAATCCCCAAATCCCTAAACCCTAAACTCTAAACCCTAACCTAAAACCCTACGAAACCCTAAGTCCTATAAATCATAAACTAAACCCGAAAAACCATTTAAAACCCCTACAAAACCCTAAGCACTAAACACTAAATCCTAAAAATCCATAAACCCTAAACCTAAAAAACAAAAAACAAAAACCCTAAGCCCTAAACCCTAACCCATAAAAAACCCTAAGAAACACTTAACCCATAAAAACACTAAAAATACAAAAAACTCTAAACCTAAAATACTCTAAACTCTAAACCCTATAAACACAGAAAAAAATCCTAAGCCCTAAACCCTAAACCTATAAAATTCTAAAAACCCTTAACCTATAAAACCCAAAGCCCTAAACCCTAAAAACCTAGATAAAACCCTTAACCTAAAACCCTAAACCTACAAACCCAAATCCCTAAACCCTAAACCCTAACATAAAACCCAAAATACTAAACCTAAAACCCTAAACCCTAAACCTTAAGAAACCCCAAATCCTATGAACCCTAAAATAAACCGTAAAAACAATTTAAAACCCCTTTCAAACCCTAAGCTCTGACCTCTAAATTCTAAAAAAACACTAAGTCCTAAACCCTAAAAACCTCTAAGAAACACATTACCCTTAACCTAAAAAAAAACCTAAACCCTATATCTTAAACCTAAAGCCCTAAGAAACCGTAAACCCTAAACCCTAACCGTAAGAAACCCTAAATCTTATAAACCCTAAAAGCCATGGAAATCCCCTAAGCTCTAAACCCTAAATCCTAAAAATATGTAATTTCTAAACCTAAAAAACAAAATTAAAACCTAAGCCCTAAACCCTAAAAAACTAATAAACGCTTAACCCTAAAAAAAACCCAATAACCCTTAAACCTAAAAACATCTAAGCTCTAAACCCTATAAAGCCCTAAATCGTATATTCTAAAACCTAAAAAACACAAAAGAAAACCTTAAGCCCTAAACCCTAAAAACCTAGATAAAACCCTTAACCTAAAACCCTAAACCTAAAAAAACAATAAACCCTAACCTAAAACCCTAAGAAACCCAAAATCCTTTAAACCCTGAACTAAAACCTAAAAACCAATTAAAACCCCTACAAAAGCCTAAGCTCTAAACCCTAAATCCTAAAATTCGTAAACTCTAAACTTAAAAAAAAAAAAAAAAAAACCTAAGCCCTAAACCTTAAACCCTAAAAAACCTTAAGAAACACTTAACCCTTAAAATTCCTAAAAAGTTCTAAGCTCAAAACCCTATCAAGCCCTAAATCGTATATGCTAATCTATAAAAAAAACAAAGAAAAACATAAGCCCTAAACCCTACACCTATAAAATCCTAAAAAATCGTAGCCTAAAAAAACCCAAAGCCCTAAAACCTAAAAATTTAGATAAAACCATAAACATATAAAAAAAAAACCTAAGCCCTAAACCCTAACCTAAAACCCTAAACATAAAAAAGCCCTAAGCCCTAGCCCCTAAACCCTAACCTAAAACTCTAAATCCTAGACCTTAAACCCTAAACCCTAAACCTTATATAACCCTAAATCCAATAAATCCTAAAATTATGTAAACCTTAAACCATAAGAAACACTTAACCCTTAAATATCATAAAAAACCCAAAAATCCCAAAACCGAAAAACTCTAAGCTCTAAGTCCTATAAAACCCTAACTTGTATATGCTAAATCCTAAAAAATTCAAAAAACAAAAACCCTAAGCCCTAAACCCTAAACCTATAAAACCCAAAAAACCTTAACCTAAAAAACCCGAAGAACTAAACCTTAAAAACCCTAACCTAAAACCCTATACCTAATAAAACCCCAAGTCCTAAACCTGTTACCCTAACGTAAGACCCTAAATCCTAACATAAAATCTTAAGAAACCCTAAAGACTAGACCTTAAGAAACCCTACATCCTATAAACCTTATTATAAACCCTTAAAACCATTTAAAAGCCCTACAAAACCCTAAGATCTAAATCTTAAATCCTAAAAATCCATAAACCCTAAACCTAAAAAACACAAAAAAAAACTAAGCCCTAAACCCTAAACCCTAAACCCTAAGAAACATTTCACCCTTAAAAACCCTAAAAAAAAACCCTAATCCTAAAAACCACTAAGCTCTAAACCCTATAAAGCCCAAAATCGTAGACGCAAAACCCTAAAAGAACCACAAAAAATAAAACCCAAAGCCCTAAACCCTAAAAACCTAGATAAAACCCTTAACCTAAAAAAAAACCTAAGCCCTAAACCCTACAACCTAACATAAACCCCAAATATCCTAAACCTAAAGCCCTAAGAAACCATAAATTAAACCCTAAACCCCATTTAAAAATCATACAAAACCAAAAAATCTAAACCCTAAATCCTAAACCTAAAAAACACAAAAAAAAAACCTAAGCCCTAACCTAAAACCCCAAAAACCTAGATAAAACCCTTAACCGAAAACCCCAAACCTAAAAAACTCGAAGTCCGAAAACCCTAAACCCTAATCTAAAACCCTAAATCCTAAACCTATAACCCTAAGAAACCCTAAACCTTAAAAAATCATAAATCCTATGAACCCTAAAATAAAACCGAAGAACCATTTCAAAAACCTACAAAACTCTAAGCCCTAAACCCTAAATCCTAAAAATCTGCAAACCCTAAACCTAAAAATGACAAAAAAAAAACCCTAAAGCCTAAACCCTAAGAAACACTTAACCCATAAAAACCCTTAAAAAACACAAAAACACCTAAACCTAACAAACTCAAAGATCTAAACCCTATAAAGCCTTACATAGTATATGCTAAACCCTAAAAAATACCAAAATAAACCCTAAACCTATAAAATTCTAAAAAACCTTAAGCTAAAAAACCCAAAGCCCTAAACCCTGAAAACCAAAATAAAACCCTTAACCTAAATAAAACCTAAACCTAAAACCCTATGAAACCCTAAACACTAAACCTTATAAAATCCTAAATCTTATAAACCCAAAAAAGTTTTTAAAACCCCTACAAATTCCTAAGCTCTAAACCCTAAATCCTAAAAATTCATAAACACTAAACCTAAAAACCACAAAACAAAAATCTCTAAACCGTAAACCCTAAGAAACACTTAACCCTTAAATATCCTGAAGAACCCAAAATCTCCTAAACCTCAAAATTACTCTAAGCTCTAAACCTTATAAAGCCCTAAAATGTATATGCTAAACCCTAAATAACACAAAAAACCATAAGCTTTCAACCCTAAACCTATAAAATCTATAAAACCTTAACCTAAAAAACCCAAAGCTCTAAATCCTAAAAGCCTACCTAAAACTCTAAACCTAAAAAAAAACCTAAGCCCTAAACCCTAAACCATAACCTAAAACCCTTAATCCTAAACCTAAAACCCTAAGAAACCCTAAACCCTAAACTTTAAGAAATCCTAAATCCTATAAACCCTAAAAACCATTTATAGCCACCACAAAACCCTAAACTCTAAACCTTAAATCTTAAAAATCCGTAAACCATAAACATAAAAAAGACAAAAAAAAAACCATAAGCCCTCAACCTGAAATGCTAAAAAACCCTAAGAAAAAAATTAACCCTTAAAAACCCAAAAACCACTAAACCTAAAAAAATTCTTAGCTCTAAACCCTATAAATCTCTACCGTTTAATGCTAAACCATAAAAAACACAAAATAACACATAAAAAACCCTAAGCCATTAACCCTAAACCATAAACCTATAAAACCCTAAAAAACCTTAAACTAAAAAACCCCAAGTCCTAAACCCTAAAAACCAAGAAAAAAACTTAACCTAAAAAAATCCTAAATCATAAACCTTGAGAAACCCTAAATCCTATAAACCCTAAAACCCATTTAAAACCCCTACAAAGCCCTAAGCTAAAAACCCTAAATCTAAAAATTACAAAAAATCCTAAGTCCTAAACCTTAAACCCTCAGAAACACTTAACCCTTAAAATCCCTAAAAACACAAAAAACCCTAAACCTAAAAAACTATACGTTCTAAATCCTATAAACCCATAAATCGTACATGATAAACCCTAAAAACACAACAAAAAAGCCTAAGCCCAGAACCATAAACCTATAAAACCCTAAAAAAAAACCAATCCCTAAACCCTAAAAACCTAGATAAAATTCTTAACCTATAACCCTAAACCTAAAAAATCCCTAAACCCTAAACTAAATCTCTAAATCCAAACCTAAAACACTAAATCCTAAACCTAAAGCCCTAAATCCTTAACCTAAAACCCTAAACCTAAAAAACCTTTAAACCCTAACCTAAAACCCTAAACCCTAAAAATAAGAAACCCTAATTCCTATAACCTCTAAAATAAACCCTAAAACAATTTAAAACCTCAAAAAAATCTAAGCTCTAAACCCTAAATCCTAAAAATCCGTAAACCCTAAACCTAAAAAACACAAAAAAAAATCGAAGTCGTAAACCCTAAGAAACACTTAACCCTTAAAATCCCCTAAACCTAAAAAAACTCTAAGTACTAAACCCTTTAAAGCCCTAAATTCTATATACTAAACCCTAAAAACACACAAAAAAAACCCTAAGCCCTAAACCTATAAAAGCTTAAAACCTTAACCTAAAAAACTCAAAGCCCTAATCCCTAAGAACCTAGATAAAACCCTTAACCTGAAAACCCTAAACCTAAAATAACCCTAAGCCCTAAACCCTAAATTCTAAACCTGATACCCTAAGACACCCTACTCCTAAACCTTAAGAAACCCTAAATCCTATTAACCCTAAAATAAACCCTTAAAATCATTAAAAGCCCCTAAAAAACCTTAAGACCTAATCCCAAAATCCTAAGAATCAGTAAACCCTAAACCTAAAAAACACAAAAAAAAACCTAAGCCCTAAACCCTAAACCCTAAACCCTAAAGAACCCTAAGAAACACTTAACCCTTAAAAACCCTAAAAAACCCAAAAAACCCAAAAAACCCAAAACCTAAAAACCTCTAAGATCTAAACCCTATAAAGCCCTAAATCATATATGCTAAACCTTAGAAAACACAAAAAAACACTAACCCCTAAACCCTAAACCTATAAAATCCTAAAAACCCTTAACCTAAAAAACCCAAAGCCCTAAACCTTAAATACCTAAATATAACCCTTAACCTAAAACCCTAACCTGAATATAACCCTTAACCTAAAACCCTAAACCTAAAATACCCTAAGCTTTAAACCCTAAACCCTAAACCCTAACCTAAAACTATAAATCCTAAACCTAAAACCCTAAGAAACCCTAAACCTTAAGAAACCCTAAATCCTATAAAACCTAAAAACCATTTATAACCCCTAAAAACCCTAAACTCTAAACCATAAACCCTAAAAACCCCTAAGAAACACTTAACCTTTAAAAACATATAAACCCCTATACCTAAAAATCTCTAAGCTCTAAACCTTATAAAGCCCTAAATCGTATATGCTAAACCCTAAAAAACACAAAAAAAAAACCTAATCCTAAACCTACAACCCTGAGATACCCTAAACCCTAAACCTTAACAAACCCTAAATCCTATAATCCCTAATGTAAACCCTAAAAAGCATTTAAAATCCCCACAAAACCCTATGCTCTAAACCCTAAATCCAAAAAAATTGTAAACCTTAAACCTAAAAAACACAAAAAAAAACCTAAGCCCTAAACCCTAAATCCTAGAAAAGTCCAAACTTACACTCCAAATAAGAAGTGTAAATAGTCGTTGCCAATTTACAGAACTCAACTAGAGTTGAGGTCGATCCCACAGAGAATTTCTTTACAGATAAAGTTTCCTATCGCGTTTACTCAATTGTCGTTACTATTTCCTAAACAAATAACACGGAAATTACCAACACTTCCAGTCAAAACTTAGTTACATAGTTCACAGATGATCTCGTTGTAAATTGATTCAGTTAATTTAAAGAAACCAGGTTTTGTGTTCACTATGACATCAATTGTAATGCTCTCCCGTAATTTGAGTGTCAGGTAAATCAATGTTTACAGAACCTTTGCGAGTTGAATTAATATAATGCTTCTCAGCATAATCAGATAATATTCACTCTAATTCCCTCGAACTTAAAGTGTTATCAATATTGGACTTCGCTTAATTTAATATGGTGTTAAAGATCTCTTCTCTCGAACTCCAACTTTAACTCCAATTCATTAAATTAGTTTAGTTTTTTCCTAACTGGTGTTTTTCTCTCGAACAAACACCAGATACGGGCATGTCTAAAGCGTGCACTCAATAGAATAAAATGATAATGAAAGCTATAAACTACAGGTTGTAAACAAAGACTGACTTTTACTCATTTTACGGAATCGCAACTAGAATATCATCATAGATCCCACACACCTAGCCGTGGTATTTAGCCACTCATGTTTTCACATAAAAAATTAGTAAGGGATAATGAAAACATGTTAAGAAATACTTACGAAAATAATTGGTAAATCAACAACCACCTAATAATCTGATAATCGAAATACAATCTTCAAACTGATAAGAATAATCTGAATCCAAAATCTAAAGCTAAAAGTAATACTGTGTTCTTAGTCGTCAAACGTAAGATAATGAATAATAATCCTCAAAAAAACCTAAAGTAATTCAAAATTAGAATGTTAAAAGTGAGTCCTAATCGAACTAGGACTAAATTGTCGGGCATTTTCACGGCCACTACCACGACCCGTCAAGGGCTTCACGGTCCGTGAAGCCCTCCGCCGTCTTCCCTTGGACTTCCTAAAGTTTGGGTCTTCAATGATACCCACTGGAACAAGGACTACAAACTGCACCACGGTTCGTAGTGAGGACCACAGCCCGTGATGGTGTCCGTAGTCTTCACTTGATTCCAACATTCTTCCAACTCTTCCTTGCTTTCACACTGGTTCAACTCCATGGTAGGTACCACGGTCCGTGGTAAGATCTGCGGCCCGTGGAACCCTCTGTGGTTGTCACTTGGTTATTACTTCTCTTCATCTTCTCAAGGCCAGCACTGCTTCACTTTCACGAGCTCAACCACGGACCGTAATGGAGGTCATAGTCCGTGAGGTTGACCGTGAACTTTATTTCGAGTCATCATCATTTTGCAGCTTCATTTCCATTTTCTATACCAACCAGATTTTTGCCTATACATTCAACAAACCTATCAAATAGTACAAAATTTCACTTAATTCCAGTGTTAGTTCATAGTTCTTAAGCGTCAAATGTGCCACAATTTCACGGCACATCAACACCCTCAACTTAGAACCATTACTTGTCCTCAATTGACGAGCAAAACAAATACAATCAGTCCTCACATCATTTACAGACTTATAACACTACACAACAACTATTTCAAGAACAATTTGTATCCCAAACCTCTGAATCTAACATGTAAGGATCAACACATGACATCTCATTACTTTCAGTCAATCATGCTTATACCAGCGAATTATCAGCTCACACAATCTACTTCCAAATGCAACCACTATGTCCTCACACCAAAGAAGTCCCTCACTCATAATGGTAGGGACTGAGTACTACGCTCATGCTCTCAGTGAATTTCTAACACTAACAACAAACAACCATAGGCTTGCCCTTGCTTTCTACGCTTTACCTTTCAAACACCCAGAATAGGATCATTGTACGACTTTGTTGGCTTGTAACATAGGCTCGGGGCTAGGGAATGGATATTTGGTTTCGTGGGTGACTAATCCCTTGGTATTCCAAAATGTTATTTTCATATACTCTTTCTGAGTGATTCCCTTTTTTTCTTATTTCAGCCCGATCAAGTAGCTATTATTTTCTTTTTCTTCTAATTTTTCTTTTCTTCTTTTTTTATTTTTATTTTATTTTTTATATGCAATTTTGATATGCACTTAGCTCACTGGTCGAACCTTCTTTCTCCCTTCTTCTTTCTGTTCGGGTTGCAAGCACCCTCAACTTAGGCTTTTGGCCTGAGTTGTGATATCGTACCTTCAGAGAACCTAGGATATGATTTATGTTAGGTAAGAACAAAGACTGATTTAAGGCTCAAATTGGGTTCAAGTGATAAGATTTTCATTTGGTTTTTTTATTTTTGGCTTTTACTGGTTTAACAAAAATGGCCTACTGATCCTTTCCTATCCGGTTATTATCAGATTCAAGCAAGACTACTTAGGCAAGTTCTAGTTTCTACTCCTAGTGTTAGATTTCAATCAAAACTTACACACACACTACACAAGATTGCATTTTGTTAATTTCTTGGTTCACCAATTAATTTGTCAGATTAGCCATGTTCAACATATCAATATCTAAGATGTCATCTAAAGATCCTAACAGTCAAACTCAGATGCAGGTTCTCAATTTTCACAGATTAGCTGCTGCACAGCTCAACACATAAAACAACCAAAATAATAATACACAGAAACAACCTCTATTTTTCTAACAGCTATGGCAGGTTGCTAACCATCCCCTCCCCAAATAAAAAGGACTTTACCCTCAAAGTCGATACAAAACAATAAAATACATAGGCTATGAAGAGGGGCCATACCTACAGTGCTCTAGGCGTCGGTCGTCAGATCAGCATTAGCACCCTTATTAATTGGTGCACTTTCAGAACTCGGGACATGATCAATTTGGTCCTCATTAGTCGGAGCAGGTGCTCCACTACCAGAAGCTCCAACTAAGGCTGCATCTTGTTGTTGCTGTTCAAGGGCTTCCTTTTCCCGAGCTTCCCTCTTTGATGCTCTACAAGCTCTCTTTTCTTGTCTTCTTGCCTCTCTGGCTGGGTTAGTAAGGGTCTCCTCATCAAATTATCCAGCTTTGTGTTTTCTCTTGCCGAATTTACTCGTGGGGGGTTCTCCCTAAAGGTCATCAATTAATTGAGTTGAGGGTGCCTAATTTAACATTTGCATCAACGACTCTGGCATGACCGGAGTGGGCACCTGTACTGGTTTGTCAGCCAGCTTAGCAATCTGAGTGCGCATCTCGGTCAACTGGGCTCTGAACTCTTCAGTATCTGCTGAACCTGTAGCCTAAAATCGATGCTGAACAAGGTTCTCCAAACCATCCATTCTGTCATATAAGATCAATAGCTCAGTCCTTATCTCATCTTTGATCTCCATTTTCGCAGCTAACACCTTTGTCTCTATCAGCTGAGGCATCCGGAGAACTATCTGGTCTACCAATGTCCTGGTCTGGCTCTGATCTACAACCAATTTCTCAATAAAAAACATAGGGATAGTGAAAAAGGTACCTGGAGTCTGGGAGGCTGAAGTTGGAGGTGGTGGTGCCTCTGTGGAACGCTATGATGACTCTCCCTGTTCTGGACCTCTATTTGCATATGGGATGTCAAGTGGAACAACAACTAAAGTACTCATAGCGGCAGACTTTGCGCCAAAGAGATGGTTCGCGACAACCTTGATTTTAGAAATCTGGGTTAGTGTGAATGCCTCACCCCATCTGTCAACCAGGCTGTTCGGAGGAATGTTTGCTCCTCGACATAATTTCCTTATCAGACAGGGAAAAGAAAGTGCAACTCTCTTATTTAGTGCCCTGTCTCTCATTTCAATTACTATTATCCATCCCGCATTGACCGGGTAACCAACCATAAAACATGCTACTAACGAGGCCAGGGAAGGTGACAAAGTGTTATCATTAGTTGTCGGTCGCAAATGTGCTCGGACGACAGCCTACCAAACCTTGGCTGGAAAAGAGTCGTTGTCAATTTACAGAACTCAATTAGAGTTGAGGTCGATCCCACAGAGAATTTCTTTACAGATAAAGTTTCATTGTCGCGTTTACTCAATTGTCGTTACTATTTCCTAAACAAATAACACGGAAAGTAAATTGGGTTTGATTGAAATGTATTTTACCACCAACACTTGCAGTCAAACTCTTCCTTGCTTTCACTTGATTCCAACATTCTTCCAACTCTTCCTTGCTTTCACACTGGTTCAACTCCACGGTAGGTACCACAGTCTGTGGTAAGATCTACGGCCCGTGGAACCCCATCACTTGGTTATTATTCCTCTTCATCTTCTCAAGGCCAGCACTGCTTCACTTTCACGAGCTCAACCACGGACTGTAATGGAGGTCACGGTCCGTGAAGTTGACCGTGAACTTTACTTCGAATCATCATCATTTTGCAGCTTCTTTTCCATTTTCTATACCAACCGGATTTTTGCCTACACATTCAACAAACCTATCAAATAGTACAAAATTTCACTTAATTCCAGTGTTAGTTCATAGTTCTTAAGCGTCAAATGTGCCACGATTTCACGGTATATCAACACTAAACCCTTAAAAACCCAAAAACCCCTATACCTAAAAAAAATTTAAGCTCTAACCCTATAAAGCCCTTAATCGTATATGCTAAACTCTATAAAACCCCAAAGAACCCTAAGCCCTAAACCCTAAAGCTATAATACCATAAAAAACCTTAACCAAAAAAACCCAATGCCCAAAACCATAAAAACCTACATAAAACTCTTCCCCAAACCCTAATCCCTAACCTAAAACCCTAAATCCTAAACATAAAACCCTAAGAAACCCTAAATCCTATAAATCCTAAAAACCATTTAAAACCATTACAAAACCCTAAACTCTAAACCCTAAATCCTAAAAATCCATCAACCCTAAACTTAAAAAACACAAAAAAACTGTAAGCCCTAAACTTTAAACCCTAAAGCACCCTAAGAAATACTTAAACCTTAAAACCCAAAATAATACAAAAACTCCTAAACCTAATAAACTCGAAGCTCTAAACCCTATAAGACCCTAAATCGTATATACTAAACCCAAAAAACACCCTAAGCCCTAAAGCCAAAACCTATAAAATCCTAAAAACCCTTAACCTAAAAAAGTCAAAACCCTAAATCCTAAAAACCCTTAACTAAAACCCTAAACCTAAAAAAATCCTAAGCCCTAAACCCTAAACCTTAACCTAAAACCCTAACTCCTAAACTAAAACTCTAAGAAACCCTAAACCATTAACCTTAAGAAACCCTAATTCCTATGAACCCTATAAACCATTTAAAACCCCTACAAAACCCTAAGCTAAAAACCCTAAACCTAAAAACACAAATAAAAACTATGCCCTAACCCAAAACCCTAAAAAACCCTAAGATACACTTAACCCTTAAAAACCCTAAAAATCCTAAAACTCCTAAACATAAATAACTCTAAGTTATAAACCCTATAAAGCCCTAAATCGTATATCCTAAACCCTAAAAAACACAAAAAAACCCTTAGTCGTCAACCCTAAACCTATAAAACCCTTAAAAACCATAACCTAAAAAGCCCAAAGCCCTAAACCCTAAAAACCTAGATAAAACCCTTAACCTTAAAAAATTCTAAGTCGTAAACCCTAAAAACCTAGATAAAACTGTTACCCTAATACCCTAAATCTAAAAAAACCCTAAACCATAAACCTATAAAACCCTAAAAAACCTTAACCTAAAGAACTCAAATCCCTAAACCTTAAAAACATAGATAAAACCCTTAACCTAAAACCCTAAACCAAAAAAAACTGTAAGCCCTAAACCCTAAACCCTAAGCTAAAACCCTAAATCCTAAACCTATAATCCTAAGAAACCCTAAATCCTATAAACCCTAAAATAATCCCTAAAAACCGTTTAAAACCTCTACCACACCCTAAGCTCTAAATCCTAAATCCTAAGAATCCGTAAACCTTAAACCTAAAAACACAAAAAAAACCTAAGCACTCAACCTTAAACCCTAGAAAACCCCAAGTAACACTTAACACTAAAAAACCCAGAAACCCCTAAACTTATAAAGCTCTAAGCTCTAAATTCAATAAAGCCCTAAATCGTATATGCTAAACACAAAAAAAACATAAGCCCTAAACCCTAAACCTATATAACCTTAAAAACCTTAACCTAAAAATCCCAAAGCCCTAAACCCTATAAACCTAGATAAAACCCTTCAACTAAAACCCTAAACCTTAAAAACCCTCAACCCTAAACCCTAAGCCATAAACCTGTAAAACCATAAAAAACCTTAACCTAAAAAACTCAAAGCCCTAAACCCTAAAAACCTAGATAAAACCCTTAACCTAAAACTCTAAACATAAAAAAATTGTAAGCCCTAAACCCTAATTTAAAACTAAATCCTAAACCTTAAGGAACCCTAAATCCTAAAAACCCTAAAATAAACCCTAAAACCTGTTTAAAACCTCTACCCCACCCTAATCTCTAAATCCTATATCCTAAGAATCCGTAAACCTTAAACCTAAAAAACACAAAAAAAAACTAAGCCCTCAACCCTAAACCCTAGAAAACCCGAAGAAACACTTAACCCTTAAAAATCAAAAACCCCTAAACCTAAGAAACTCTAAGCTCTAAACCCTAAAATAACACAAAAAAACATAAGCCTTAAACCCTAAACCTATAAAACCCTAAAATGCTTAACCTAAAAACCTAAAGCCCTAAACCCTAAAAACCGAGATAAAATCTTTAACCTAAAACCCTAAACCTAAATAAACCCTAACCTAAAACCCTACATCCTAAACCTAAAACCCTAAGAAACCCTGAATCCTATAAACCCTAAAATAAATTCTCAAAATCATTTAAAACCCCTCCAAAACCCCTCCAAAACCCTAAGCTCTAAACCCTAAACCTATAAAACACAAAGAAAACACAAATCCCTAAACCCTATAAACCCTAAAAAAACCCTAAGAAACACTTAATCCTGAAAAGCCCTAAAAAACACAAAAAAAAAACCTAAGCACAAAACCCTAAAAACCCAAAGCCCCTAACCCTAAAAACCTAGATAAAAACCTTACCCTTAAATCCTAAACCTAAAAAAACTCTAAGACCTAAACCCTAAACCTAAAAAAACTCTAAGCCCTAAACCCTAACCTAAAACCCTAAATCCTAAACCTAAAACCCTAAAATAAACCCTATAAACAATTTAAAACCCCTACAAAATGCTAAGTTCTAAACCCTAAATCCTAAAAATCCGTTAACGCTAAACCTAAAAGGCACAAAAAACCCTAAAAAACCCTAAGCCCTAAACCCTAAAAAACCCCAAGAAACATTTAACCCATAAAACCACTAAAAAAACCAAAAACAACTACACCTAAAAAAGTCTAAGATCTAAACCCTATAAAGCCCAAAACTGTATATGTGAAACCCTAAAAAACACAAAAAACAAAACCTAAGACCTAAACCCTTAACCTAAAAAACCCAAAGCACTAATCCTTAAAAACCGAGATAAAACCCTTAAACTAAAATCCTAAACCTAAAAAAAAACCCTAAACCCATACCTATAACCCTAAATTGTAAACCTAAAACCATAAGAAACCCTAAACCCTAAACCTTAAAAAATCCTAAATCCAATAAACCCTAAAACCCGTTTAACTACAAAACACTATGCTCTAAACTCTAAATCCTTAAAATTTGTGACCCTAAACCTAAATAATACAAAAAAACCTAAACTCTAGACCTAAAAAACACAAAAAACCCTAAACCCTAAACCTAAAACAATTCTAAGCCCTAAACCATAAACCCTAACCTAAGACCCTAAATCCTAAACCTAAAACCCTAAGAAACCATAAACCCTACAAAACCCTAAATCCTATAAACCCTAAAATAAACCCTAAAAACAATTTAAAACCCCTATAAAATCCTAAGCTCTAAACCATAAATCCTGAAAATCCGTTAACGCTAAAACTAAAAAACAAACAAAAAACCTAAGCCCTAAACTCTAAAAAAATCCTAAGAAACACTTAAACCTTAAAATCCCTAAAAACCCTAAACCTAAAAAATTCTAATCTCTAAATCCCTAAATCGTATATGCTAAACCCTAAAAAACACAAAAAAAACCTAAGCCCTGAACCATAAACCTAAAAAACCCTAAAAACCCCAAATACCTAAACCATAAAAACCAAGATAAAATCCTTAACATATAAACCTAAACCTAAAAAGCTCTTAAACCCTAACCTAAAACCATAAATCTAAACCTAAAACCCTAAGTCCTAAACCTAAAACCCTAAATCCTTAACCTTAAACCCTAAACCTATAAAGCCTCTAAACCCTAACGTAAAACTCTAAACCCTAAAAATAAGAAACCCTAAATCCTAAGACCCCTAAAATAAACCCTAAAAACTATTTAAAATCCATAAAACCCATAAGCTCTAAACCCTAAATCCTAAAGATTCGTAAACCCTAAACCTAAAAAACCTAAGCCCTAAACCCTAAGAAACACTCAATCCTTAAAAACCCCTAAACCTAAGAAAACTCTAAGCTTTAAACCATTTAAAGCCTGAATTGTATATGCTAAACCCTAAAAACACATAAAAAAAAAAACCTAAGCCCTAAACCCTAAACCTATAAAAGCCTAAGAACCTTAACCAAAAAAACTCAAAGCCCTAATCCCTACGAACCTAAATAAAACCCTTAACCTAAAACCCTAAACCTAAAATAACCCTAAGACCTAAACACTAAACCCTTAATCCTAACCCTAATACCCTAAGACACCCTAATCCTAAACCTTAAGAAACCCTAAATTCTATAAACCCTAAAATAAACCCTTAAAGACATTTCAAGCCCCTATAAAACCATAAGCTCTAAACCCAAAATCCTAAAAAACAGTAAACCCTAAACATAAAAAACACAAAAAAAAACTAAGTCCTAAACCCTAAGAAACACTTAACCCTTAAAAACCCTAAAATCCCCAAAAACCTCTAAACCTAAAAAAACTCTAACCTCTAAACCCTATAAACCCCTAAATCGTATATACTAAACCCCAAAAAACACAAAAAAAAAACCATAAAACCTAAACCTATAAAATAATAAAAAACCCTAACCTAAAATACCCAAAGCCCTAAACCCTAAAAACTTAGATAAAACCCTAAACCTAAAAAATCCCTGATCCCTAAGCCCTGATCCCAAAACCCAAACCTAAAACCCTAATTCCTAAACCTAAAACCCTAAGAAACCCTAAACCCTAAACCTTAAGAAACCCAAAATTCTATAAACCCTAACAACCATTTAAAACCCCTACAACACCCTAAATCCTAATAAATCCGTAAACCCTAAACCTAAAAAACACACACAAAAAAAAAAACAAAGCTGTAAACCCTAAACCCTGAAAACCCTAAGAAACACTTAACCATTAAAACCCCTAAAACCCCAAAACCCCTAAACCTTAAAAACTCTAAGCTTTAAACTCTATAAAGCCCTAAATCGTATATGCTTAACCCTAAAAAACACAAAAAAAAACCTAAGCCGTAAACCTTAAACCTATAAAACCCTAATAAACCTTAACCCAAAAACCCCAAAGCCCAAACCCTAAAAATTTAGATAAAACCCTTAACCTAAAATCCTAAACCTAAAGAAACCCTAAACATTAACTTAAAACCCAAATTTCTAAACCTAAAGCCCTAAAAAACCCTAAACCCTAAACCTTAAGAAACCCTAAATCCTATATATACTAAAAATCCTAAAATAAATCCTATAAACCATTTAAAACCCCTACAAACCCTAAGCTCTAAACCCTAAATTCTACAACTTTTTAAACCCTAAACCCTAAAAAACCCTAAGGACCAATTAACCCTTCAAAACGCAATAACCCCTAAAGCTAAAAAATCTAAGCTCTAAACCCTATAAAGCCCTAAATCGTATATGCTAAACCCAAAAAGACACAAAAAAAAAACTAAATCCCAAACATATAAAACCCTAAAAATCTCAAAGACCCATACCCTAAAAACCTAAATAAAACCCTTAACCTAAAACCCTAAGCCTAACAAAACCCTTAACCCCAAGCCCTAAGAAAGCTTAAACCTTAAGATACCCTAAATCCTATAAATCCTAAAATAAACCATAAAAATCATTAAAAACCCCTACAAAACCCTAAGCTCTAAAAATTTGTAAACCCTAACCTAAAAACACAAAAAAAACCTATTCCCTAAACCCTAAGAAAAACTTAACCCTTAAAAACTCTAAAAATACAAAAACCCCTAAACCTAAAAAACTCTAAGCTCTAAACCCTATAAACCCCTAAATCATATATACTAAACCCTAAAAACACAAAAATACCCTAAAATCTAAACCTTAAAAAACCTTAAATCCTATAAACCCTAAAAACTATATAAACCCCCTATAAAACACTAAGATCTAAACCCTAAATCCTAAAAATTTGTAAACCCTCAACCTAAAAAATAGAAAAAACCAAAAGCCTTAAACCCTAAGAAAAACTTAACCCTTAAAAACCCTAAAAACCTCAAAAACCCCTAAACCTAAAAAATTATAGGCTCTAAACCCTATAAAACCATAAATTGTATATGCTAAACTCTAAAAAACACAAAAAAAAAACCTAAGGCTAAACCCTAAACCTATAAAACCCTAAAAAACCTTAACCTAAAACACTCGAAGCCCTAAACCTTAAAAACCTAGATAAGAACCTTAACCTAAGACCCTAATCCTGAAAAAAACCTATGCCCTAAACCCTAAACCCTAACCTAAAACCTTAAATCCTAAACCTAAAACCCGAAGAAACCCTAAACCCTAAACATTAAGAAACCCTAAATCCTATAAAGACCTAAAACCCATTTAAACCCCCTAAAAATCCTAAACTCTAAATCCTAAAAATCTGTAAACCCTGAACCTAAAAAATACAAAAAATACCACAACCATAAAAAAACTTAAGAAACACTTAACCCTCAAAAAACCAAAAAAAACCTAAACCTAAAAACAACTCTAAGCTTTAAACCCTATAAAGCCCTAAATCGTATATGCTTAACCTTAAAACACACAAAAAAAGCCTAAGCCCTACACCCTAATCATATAAAATCCTACAAACCCTTAACCTAATAAACCCAAAGCCGTAAACCCTAAAAGCCTAAATAAAACCTTTAACCTAAAACCCTATACCTAAGAAAAACCCTAAGCCCTAAACCCTAACCTAAAACTCTAAATCCTAAACCTAAAATCCTAAGAAACTCTAAACCCTAAACCTTAAAAAACCCTAAAACCTATAAACCCAAAAATTAACCTTAAAAAATAGTTAAAACCCCTACAAAACCCTAAGCTAAAAACAAGAAACCCTAAAAACCCTAAGAAACACATAACCCTTAAAAACCCTAAAGAACCCAAAAACCCATAAACCTAAAAAACTCTAAGCCCTAAACCATAAACCTATAAAACTCTAAGAAACACAAAAAACCCTAAGCCCTAAACCATAAACCTACAAAACTCTAATAAACCTTAACCTCCGAAACCTAAACCCCTAAACCATAAAAACCCTATATAAAACCCTTAACCTAAAACCCTAAACCTAAAAAAATACGAAGCCCTAAACCCTAGACCCTAACCTAAATCCTTAAATTCTAAACCTAAAATCCTAAAAAACCCTAAATCCTATAAACCCTAATATAAACCCTACAAAAGAGTTTATAACCCCTACAAAACCCTAAGCTCTAAACCCTAAATCCTAAAATAATCACAAATCTTAAACCTAAAAAACACAAAAAAAACCATAAACCCTAAACCCTAGAAAACCCTAAACCCTAGAAAACCCTAAGAAACACTTAACCTTTAAAAACCTAGATAAAACCCTTAACCTAAAAAATCCCTAATCCCTAAACCCTAAATCCTGAACATTAAACCCTAAACCCTAAACGTTATGAAACCTTAAATCATATAAACCCTAAAATAAACCCTATAAACCATTTAAAACCCCTATAAAACCCTAAGATCTAAACCCTAATTCCTAAAATTAGTTAACCCTAAACCCACAAAACACAAAAAAATCCTAAACCCTAAATATCCTTAAGAAACACTTAACCCTTAAAATCCCTAAATATAGAAAAAACCCTGAACCTAAAAAAACTCAGAGCTCTAAACCCTATAAGGCCCTAAATCGTATATGCTAAACCCTAAGATACACAATACAACCTAAGCCATAAACCCTAAACCTATAAAACCCTTAAAAACCTTAACCAAAAGACTCAAATCCCTAAACCCTAAAAACCTAGATAAAACACTTAACCAAAAACCATAAACCTAAAAAAACCGTAAATCTAAAAAACCCTAAACCCTAACCGAAACCCTAAATTCTAAACCTAAAGTCCTAAGAAACCCTAAACCCTAAACCTTAAGAAATCCTAAATCCTATAAACCCTAAAATAAACCCTAAAAATAATTCAAAACCCCTAAAACCCTTAAGATCTAAACCCTAAATCCTAAAAAATCGTAAACATAAACCTAAAAAGACAAAAAAAAAGAAGCTAAACCCTAAAAATCCCTAAGAAACACGTAACCCTTAAAAACCCTACAAAAATAAAAAAACCCCTAAACCAAAAAAAACTCTAAGCTGTAAACCTTATAAAGCCCTAAATCGTATATGCTAAACCCTAAAAAATACAATAATAACCCTACGCCCTAAATCCTCAACCTATAAAATCCTAAAAACCTTAATCTAAATAACTCAAAGCCCTAAACCTAAAGCTAAAAAAACCTTAAGCCCTAACCCCTGAACCCTAACCTAAAACTATAATCCTATAAACCATAAAATAAACCATACAAACCATTTAAAACCCCTAAACACCCTAAGATCTAAACCCTATATCCTAAAAATTTGTGAACCCTAACACTAAAAAAACTAAAAAACTGAAACCCTAAAGCCTAAGCCCTAAACCCTAAGTCCAAAAAAACCATAAGAAATACTTAACCCTTAAGAACCCTAAAAAGACCCAAAAACCTCTAAACCTAAAAAACTCTAAGCTCTAAACCCTATAAAGCCCTAATCGTATATGCTAAACCTTAAAAATTACAAAAAACCCTAAGCCGTAGACCCTAAAAAACCATAACCTAAACCCTAAATCCTAAAATCCATAAACCCTAAATGCTAAAAAAAACCTAAGCCCTAAACCCTAAAATCCTAGATAAAACCCTTAACCTAAAACCCTAAACATAAAAAAAAACCTAACCCCTAAACCCTAAACCCTAACCTAAAACCCTAAATCCTAAACCATAAACCCTAATAAACCATAAAACCTAAACCTTAAGAAACCCTAAAATAAACCATAAAATCCATTTAGAACCCCTACAAAACAATAATCTCTAAACACTAAATCCTGAAAATCCGTAAACCCTAAACGTAAAAAACACAAAAAAAACATATGCCCTAAACCTTAAACTCTAAAAAACCCTAAGAAATACTTAATCCTTAAAAACCAAAAAAATGCTAAACCTAAAACCCTAAACCTAAAAAATCCTAAGCCCTTAACCTAAAAAATCCTAAGCCCTTAACCCTAAACCCTTACCTAAAATGCTAAATACTAAATATAAAACCCCAAGAAATCCTAAACCTTAAGAAACCTAAATCCTATAAACCCTAAAAACCATTTAAAGCCCCTACAAAACCTTAAGCTCTAAACCCAAAATTCAAAAAATCCGTAAACCCTAAACCTAAAAAACACAAAAAATCATTAGACCTAAACCCTAAGAAAAACTTAATCCTTAAAAACCTCTAAACCTAAAAAACTCTAAGCTCTAAACCATATAAATCCCAAAACCGTTAACCTATAAAATCCTAAAAAACACAAACAAATCCTAAGCCCTAAACCCTTAACCTATAAAACCGTAATAAAACATTAACCTAAAAAACCCAAAGCACTTAACCCTCAAAACCTAGATAAAACCCTTAACCTAAAGCCCTAACCAAAAAAACCCTAAACCCTAATCGAAACCCTAAATCCTAAACCTAAAACCCTAAGAGACCCTAAACCCTAAACCTTAAGAAACCCTAAATCCTATAAACCCTAAAATGAACCCTAAAAATCATTTATAACCCCTAAAAAACCCTAAGCTCTAAACCCTAAATCTTAAAAATTCGTAAAAACTAAACCTAAAAAATACAAAAAAAACCCTAAACCTAAAAAACACTAGGCTCTAAACCCTATAAAGCCCTAAATTTTATATGCTATACCCTAAAAAAATACAAAAAACCTTAAGCCCTAAACCATAAACCTATAATACCTACAAAACCTTAACATAAAAAACCCAAAGTCGTAAACGCTAAAAACCTAGACAAAACCTTTAACCTAAAACCCTAAACCTAAAAAATGCTCAGCCCTAAACCTTAAACCCTAACCTAAAACCGTAAATCCTAAACTTAAAACTCTAAACCCTAGGAACCCTAAACCCCAAACCTTAAGAAACCCTAAATCCTAAAAACCATTTAAAACCCCTACAAAACCCTAACCTCTAAACACTAAATCCTAAAAATTTGTAAACCCTAATCCTAAAAACACACAAAAAAAACCTAGGGCCTAAACCCTAAAAAGCCCTAAGAAACACTTAAACCTTAAAACCCTGAAACCCGTAAACCTAAAAAAGTCTAAGCTCAAAACCATATAAAACCCTAAATCGTATATGTTAAACCCTAAAAAACACAAAAAAAAAAACTAAGCCTTGAACCCGAAACCTATAAAACCCTAAAAACCTAGATAAAATCCTTCACCGAAAACCCTAAACCTAAAAAAATCCTAAACCCTAACCTAAAACCCTAAATCCTAAACCTAAAAACCCTAAG
>JAJOOO010022981.1:0-21395 GCA_029582685.1 Solanum piurae | reverse complement strand
GTCTTTGAATCACTTTTGAAAATCTTTGATAGAACTCCTTGAATGAGAGGTTATTCAAGAATCAAGAGTTACCATACCTTAATTATTGAAGACCCATGAAATTGAAGAAGAAATCAGTTGAAAACGCATCTTCTAGCTTGAGTTTCATCAAGGTCTTCCATGGAGTTTTGAGAAAATCTATTTTTGAGAGGGAAGGGTCAATTTGAAGAATGGGGTCTAATTCTAGGTTTAGGGGTTTTAACCAATTTAAAACACCCTAAAATAGGTAGAATAACCGTTTATAATAATCCCCCAAAGTACCCAAACTACCCCTCACTTAGTTGGACTTTTTAAACAAGTCAAACTTGAGTTTTATTTTCGCAGATTTCGTCAGGGATCAAGTTCGCGACGCGGAGGTGTTCCCGCAAGTTTCATAAATTAAAATTCGAGACAGTAGAGTCCGCGACCTGTCCGCGATGCAGAGCCACTTTTTGGCCCTTGGTGGAGCTAGTCCGCGATGCGGACATGCTCCCTCCAAGCACAACTTGCAAGCTGCCTTGGCAGCTTGTTTGGCCAAGGGTTGGGGTCCTCCTCAGGAACCCTTAGGGTGGTTCTGGGGCGTCGTATTCAAACGTTTTGATCCTAAAAACATTTATTAAGACACTAGGGTCACCTCCACTGATTTTAGACTCCAAACAACAAATAAAAACATGAACAACATACTAGAACACACCAACACGTAAAAGACTAGTTTCCGAACGTCTTGGTCGTCCCTTGACGTTTGACTTCCAAACTCTTTAAAACTGACTTAAAAGGATATTCTTCATTATTTTAACAAGTTATTAATGCATAAAACCCATGTGAGGCTCTACTTTATCCTACTTTATTTTGAGGGGTGTTACACTCACTTTTTCACGTCAGCTCTTAGGGTGGTATTTAAATGCCCATATAGTTAAAGCACTAAAGTAAGTTTTGCTTCCAAGTTCAGGGGAGATTTTATGTATTTCCTCCATAAATAAAATAATTCTTGAAAAGAGGGAGGAGCAAAGGATCAAAACTAATCATAATAAGGAGGCAATGTGCTTTTGAAGAGCCTGTGACTTAAAACTCCATGGAACCTCATGAGAGGGATAGGTACCTGAAAATAATGAAGTCATGAGATCTCAATAAGCTATATCGTATTGTGAACCGATA
Source organism: Solanum piurae (assembly GCA_029582685.1). Lineage (NCBI taxonomy): Eukaryota > Viridiplantae > Streptophyta > Magnoliopsida > Solanales > Solanaceae > Solanum > Solanum piurae. Next base: position 20,222 of record JAJOOO010022981.1, on the reverse strand, counting down.
CAAAATGATATATCGTTGACGACATCTTTGATACAATAATGCGCAATAGTATAAAAGATTATGATGATATGAATTCTACGTTTATTAAAGCATGTTGGTGTGAAAATAATTATCAAGCGAAAAGTGGAATGATGCATCTTGGTAAGCGTAAAGCTTATTTGACTTGCAGTCTAGACACTAGAAGATACCATACATTTATTATTGAATGTTGTCACTTGACAAAATTGATATGAAAATTCCTGGAGGATTCAAAATCTAAAGCATATGCAAGTTTTTATAAAACTTGTTTATAATCCTCATATGGATTAAATTAAGCAAGAATTTCTCATATTGTTATGCAAATTAATAACTTAGATTGAAATTTTGAAGAGTTTTCAAAAAGCAATAGATTATTTGCTTAAAAAATTGAAGTGAGGAACTTGCAGAATATTTTGATCCTGATGGATGATTCATAAAAGGATAAAGTTTGAAACACATTTTGCCAAAGCTTTTCTACACACATGAGCTCCAAAAGAATGTTGATATCAATGTTCAACGGATTCATCCGAGTGATAATGTGGTTGATTTATTCACCAGGTCTACCAACTACAACTTTCAAGAACATGGTGCACAAGCTTGGAATGCGAAGATTCAAGTTTCTGGATTGATGTTCTCATTATGGGAAGTTAATACGTGTTGTACACTTTTTTTCTTACGAGGTTTTGTACCACTAGATTTTTATTGTAAGGTTTTTAATGAGAGAGCTTAGATGCGTATTATTAGACATGTACTCTTTTTCCTTCACTAGAATTTTCTTTTTAAAAAGTTTTCTTTAGTAAGGTTTAAGGAGGCACATCATCTACGAATTAGACATTCAATGGGGGAGTGTTATAAATATAGTGAATGTCTCACTTTTAGAGAAAATTTAAGAACCCTAATTTTGGGACCAAGTCAATTTCGCCCTATAAATAGAGGGGTTCTCTTCATTGTAAAATCATTCCTTCAAGAGAAATAATAAGTCTTCTATCTACTTTCTACTCATTGTTTTATATAGTTTCATAACAAATTTTATTTTTAAGAATGAATAACTAAAGCTTGCAAAGAAAATATAAAAAAAAAAAGTGAAGGGTAGTTTTGTAAACAAACAACTTTTTCTTAAAATTTATGCAATGCATATTATTTTGAAAACAACAAACCAAACAGTCAATAGGGAAAAAATTTAGCATAACTTATCTCATCATAACTAATCCCAGCACAATTTATCCCACCATACCTAATCTCATCATAACGTGTATTCAAACCAAACAACCCCTAAGTATATCTAAATAAGGAATGTAATTGAAAGATATAAATTGAAGAAATCACTCATGTAATAACTTTGGAGTATCTGTATTACAACTTCTAAAATAATTCAAAATCCTTCCAAAAACCTTGGGAGTCAACAAACTTTAACACTTTTTCTTCTCCAAAAAATTTCTCCAATAATTTCGTGCTTTTGTAGTTCAACAGTGGTCAATATCATTGTGTTGTTGAGACATTTCAGAATGGTGAATTCTTTAGAGTATTTATGATGGTTATAAAATTGATGAAATTCATTTAAAAGGAAGTTCTACGTACAACGATCTCATTGAAGATATTTCAACATAACTCTAAATTGATAAATATCGGAAAGATATAGAGATCAGATACACTGTGAAAAGAAATTCAATTTTAATGGAGATTTGAAATGAGATGAGCATGAGATTGTTTATGGGATTAAAACGACGTAAATGAAATACAACTCACATATATACTTGTCCAATTACAAGAATCGTGTATTTGGGATATATTGACATATACATATACAAGTTCAAATATATATATGTCGGAGGGATACAAATCAGATACACAACTAAAGTTATTATTTATCATAGTCATAAACACTTTAGGGGGTCCTATTACCTCCTATACATTTTCAAAATGGAATACATAGTCCCTTAAAAGATTTGTGTTAGATAGTGAATGCACACACCCTTGCCACGTAATATATATTATTTTTTAATAAAAAAATATTTTCTTTTTTTTATTCTATTTTCCTTTTATATTTTTTTCTTCTCTTTCCAACCCTTTTCTTCTTTTCTTTTTCTTGACATTTATTTGATGAAAATTTTTCTGCCATTGAAAAGAAAATTTCAAGTTTTATTTGTGACATTTTTAAGCTTACAGTACTGAAATGTGCAGTTATGAAATTTCAAGTTTTATTATTGAAAGTTGAAGTTACAAATCTATAATATTATTGCATTTTCTGCCATTGATCAATCTTTCTTCCATCATTTTCATCTTCCTTGTAAAGATCAAAAGTTCATCAATCAATCCAACTCACTCCTTCCTTCCTACCATTAATATTATCAAGTCCTAAACCTTTGACATATCAATAAAAACTCAAGTTTGGGACGAGTTGACGACGTGTTTCGATGTTTTCATCATCGATGACCGCTACGGCAATTTTGAAGCGTAAAAATCTGACAAGAATTTTGATTCCTAACCGTTTCATCCACCACTTGATTGATACTAAGGTTATTTTCATGGATGCATTTTTCAAATTCTTCAAATTGGGGTAATGGATACACAACAATGGATCTTTTCATTTCTATTTTCAAAATCACATATGGATTTTGTTGACAACCTAAAATTCATTCTGAACTCGAATTTAAATTATTAAATTAGGGCACCAAAAATCAACATAAGAATTTTCCAACCCATTTGGTACTGTGGTTTGGCATGTAAAATGATGAGTAACAATTTTAATAATATTAATAAAGAGTTGGTTTTCAAAATTTCTTAATTTCAAGCATAAATTGAAAAATCAAAATTCTAGAATCAAGAGGAATAATGAAATTCCATGGTGAATCTAATGAATGTGATGGTCGGCAGCGGCTTAGGGAAGGTGAATGGTGGAGAGATTTGGTTTATGTTGCTATGAAGAAGAAAGGAAATAAATTGACTAGCTCACCAATCTTATTCTTTGGCCGAAAACCCCCGACATTTTTACCTTAGCCTCTAAATAAAAACATTACGTGAAGCCACCCTTAGGTCCTTTAACAATCAAAAGTAACCAAATCTTCGACTCAAATTATGCACAAGTAACTTATTGATGTTCATCGGTGTGGACCTACAGTTTTACATGATTAATGAGGATTTCGAGGGGATTGAAACTACTTTGTTGATGGGATGATATAGACTGTTATGATGTGTTACATAGGCATTTGATGGTGAGTAGACGTTATGAGCTTATAGTATACCAAATTATTGGAGTGACCAAGAATATTTCTTGTGTTGGTATGATGTATATGATGATTTTGAATATTAGTTGAAATTTGGTATCTGAAAGATTATGTGGAGTTGAATTGTACGTGATTCAATAACTTTATATTGATGGAAAAGTACTTTTAGATTTGAAATTAGTGCTATCAGCTTTGGGTGGGACCCGTATTTGTCATTAAATACTTATTTATATAGGGAGAGCGCCCTAGTTAAGAATTTTGGAGGCAATAATGTGTTTGTTAAGAAGACGTTGATACTAGTGACGGTTTGAGAGTAAGGTAAATGACGGGTGTGGTTATGATGTTTGTTAGTATTAAGAGTGTTGACTTTAGTGGAGTACTGTGAGAAGTATGTGGGGATTAATGAATCGAGTATGTGTACTATTGTAATGGGGACTAGACTAATTGATTGTAGGTGGCTAAAAATCAAGGAGATGGAGTTTGATGTTTAGAACGTATGACGTAATCAACAACACAACTTCCAGTACGAGTGTCTACGATCGTGTGATAGTATAGTAACCCATCCAAGGGTTGGGGTCGTGTCCTAAGAGAGCGGTTTTGAGAATTAATAGAAAAATAAAATTTAGTTCTAACTAGTCGTAGCTAAAGACATTAACGATTAAAAATATTGTAAATTAAAGAGGGTGACACGAAAGTGTCAAATATCGATTTGGGGTTTTGTCACTAGTAAGTAAAAACACAAAAATAACAAGAAAATCAAGTATGGGGAAGAGTTCTTGGGGTGTGACCGCAATATAAGTTGAGATAAATAGTTAGGTACATGCTTTCGATAGGAAATTTGCAAGATAATAGTGACTAGGCTAAGCTTTAGATGGAAATAAGTTCCCTCTCGGGCAACTTACCCCGTTTCAAATGTGTTCCTCTCGAACACTCATTTGCCGCATGAAGGCTAGCCTACGCCTTACCCCACTCACTCTCTCGAGCTGAGTGTTAGGATATGGGACTAAGGCTCACCCTCTCGGGCTGAACCTCATGTCGACCCACTCTCTAGGCCATCAGTCTAGCGGTCTTGGTTTTGCGACCTCCCTCTCGGGCAAGCCGAAAATACATGAGTGGCTTTGTATTTGCAACTACAAACCCATTAAATTAAACCACAACCACTAGGTGAAATCACCATTAAAATACATCTAACCTATCAGCAAGCAAGACCCAAAAATAATATCAACACATATTTGCTAAATCACACCCCAAAAATGGGGGGTTTTAGCCACACATCAAGAGATAGAAATTTATACCTTCAATGATGTTGAAATCAAATGGGTATAGAGAAATAAGTCTTGATTTGAGCAAAGAAAGAAGAATCCAAGAGACCCACTTCCAATTTGGGGAAGATGAAACCCTTTTCTTCTTCAAGTCTTCAAACCCTTACAAACTTGAGAGTAAAAATAAAATAGTACTAAATCCAAAATCTGATAATAAAAATATGATACTGAGCTATAACTCTCAACGAGTATTTATAGTTTTCAAAAATCTGTGTTGCAGCGGATCACTCGGCGACATTAGCCAGAATCGCCGATCGACTCGGCGATTCGCCCTTAAGTACAGTTCATCGCCGTCTTGCACCCTCCTTCGACATCGTCGTGCTCTGTGTCTTGGGCGACATAGTACTGCTTCGCGGAACTCCTTCGGCGATGCGCCGACTACTCCCTTTTTCCACCGACTTGATCCTTTCCTTCAAGGCTCAACATACTGGAACAAAAGGCAAAGTGAGACCCTTCGGTGATTCGCCAAGTGGACTCGGCGATCCTCAGGCCTTCATTTTCTTGTTCTTTTCAGCTTTTCCGTTCTTTTTTGTGAAGTAGTATCCATGCTTCCCTTTAAACTTTAAATACCTGAAACTTAAGAGTTTTCATCAAATATTGAGATAAAATAAGCATTTGAGGACACAATTTCTATTAAAATATAGCCCTAAATGAGTCCAATTTGCGGACTCATCAGAGTTATATGGATGTAAATGTTTGATATGGGCATTATGGAAGGAGTATCTCGTGTTATTCGACTTTGGTTTTGTACGTCATTATGTGATCATCTCTTCTTTTTGGACATCATTTAGAGTTTGATTCACTGTTTATGTCACGCGTGTATCCATATCTTTGGGTGAATCCCTAGTGGTGCATCGGGTGTACCGATCTTGTGATGTCCTCTTGGTTGGGTAGGATGTTTGGGCAGATTCGGTTATCTCATATGACATATTTGGTGTTGTCTTTGAGTAGTTGAAATATTCTAGTGGTTCTACATGTACCACCTTGCTTATGGGAATTTATAGAGGAGCTACCATGGATATTTATAGTTGTCCGGTAGTCTAAATATTCATCTATTTATCGAGTTCATGTTCTGATTATGTGTGGTTGAATGTGGGGATCATGAGGTCTAGTTCTACCGTTCTAAAGGGTTATCTATAATCACAACTACTAATCTAGCATTCCGACAGTGTTGTTAGAGGTTTTGTATGTTTGGGTGTATCGTTCAATGGATGGTTACTTGATATTTCCTTCTTTGGGTTAAATACGTTTAATTTTTCGTGGTTGAGGTTACTGGAAGTAGAACTTAACCTTAAAATTCAATTTGTTTCTATAGTTATCTTGTTATGATTCAAGTTTTAACAAATTGAGTTAGGTAATTAAATATTAGTGTAATATATTACATAAATACCTTTAAAGTGTTATGATAATTTGAGGCCTTACCCTTACGTTTGGATATTAGGAAGAATTAGGTGAGTTTTGGGTCTAGGCTAGACATAGAATAATATGAGTGTTTATAGACTCATTAACTTACAAATTATAAATATATACTTGATAGATTGGAAAGGTTCGGAGGCATTGAGGAAAGAAAAAGTATTGGAGAAGTAGCTTGCTTGACTTCGATTCTTCGGTGGAGGTAGGTTATGGTTTATTCTATGTGATAGATAGACTCTTAATAGTGATTGATATGCATTGAGTGATATTGTGAAGTTCCCTATTTACTTGATTGTGTGGTTGTGTGGCTTGGTTGTGTGGTTTGTGATTAGTCTAAAATCCTAAGACCGTGAGATTTATAATCTGAAACCCTCTCTATCGAAGTGATGCCTTAAATAAAGACGGCTTGATGAAATATTATTAATGAAGATAATTGGTAAATTAACGATATATTGGATCGGGTGCCATGTTTCGGCATGGTATTATTGGATCGAGGTGTCACATTCCAATACGGTATTATTGGATCAGGATATCACGCTACGACACGATATTATTGGATCAGAGTGTTACGTTCAGACACGATAACATTAAGAGAAAAACATATAGAATTAACTGAATGAACCAAACTCAAAGAACTCAATTCCTAAAAAAGCTTGGTTTGGAGGCATGAGTCCTCATGTGTGATCTTGATATTGTTGACTGATTACATACTTACTTTAGTGTTGTTGACACTGGTTCATGTTGTTTGTTGCTTGCCACCTGCTAAGTGTCATAGTTGATTTTATAATATTATTCATTACATATTAGTTTCTATTTTGGGTTGGACGATGATATTTACTTAGTACATGTTGTCATGTACTAAGCCCTACTTGTGATTTTCTTTGTTTTCCTTTTGTGAAGTGCAGCGAGTGGACCAACGACTTTGACTCGCCCTCAGCTCTTGATGAGTCCATAAATTGGACTCATTTAGGAATTTATTTTAATGGAAATAGTGTCCTCGAATGCTCGTTTTATCTCAATACTTTATTAGAATGTTGAAGTTTCAGGTATTTGAAGTTTTAGTGGAAGTATGGACACTTAGGCGCAAAACGGAGCAAATAGGGCTGAAAAGAACAAGAAATGGAGTCCTGCTAATCGTCGAGTTTAACTTGGCGAGTCACCGAAACGACATGAACCGCCCTTCATTCCAGTACTCGAAGCCTTGAAGAAAGTGGATTAAAAGGCGAGGAAAGGAGCAGTCGGCGAGTGGCCGATCAGTTCCGCAAAGCAGTACTATACCGCCCAATGATCCAGAATGCAAGGATGCAAAAGGCAATACACTGATGGCGATGAGCTGACCAAAAGGCGGATCACCGAGTTCATCAGCGATCTCGACTAATTCCTCTTAACAATCCTCCGCAGCACAATTTGTGAAAACTATAAATACTACTTAGAATTTTAGAAGAGAGGGAGTGAAAACATTTTTAATATAGTAATTTTTCACTTTAGAACATATTCTAGCTTTTTCTTTTTTCTCAAGTTTGGAGAGGGTTTTGTGGAGACTTGAAGAAAGGAGCTCTTCTTCCCCAAGTTGGAAGTGGGTCTTATCTATTCACTTTCCTTTGCTTAATTCAAGGTTTAATTTCTTATACCCAGTTGATTTCATTATCATGTTAGGTATAATTTCTTATTTCTTGATGTGTGGCTAAAAACCCCTATTCTTGGGGTGTGATTTAGCAAATATGGGTTGATATTCTTGTTGGGTCTTGCTTACTGATGGGTTAGATGTATTGTAATGGTGATTTCACCTAGTGGTTGTGGTTTAATCTAAAGAGTTTGTAGTTGCAAATACAAAGTCACCCATGTGTTTTCGGCTTGCCCGAGAGGGAGGTCGTGAAACCAAAACCACTAGACTGATGGCCTAAGGAGTGGGTCGACATGAGCTTCAGCCTAAGAGGGTGAGCCCTAGTCCCATATCCTAACAGCTAGCTCGAGAGAGTGAGTGGGGTAAGGTGTAGGCTGGTCTTCATGCAGCAAATGGGTGTCCGAGAGGAACGCATTTGAAACGGGGTAAGTTGCCCGAGAGGGAACTTATTTCCATTTAAAGCTTAGCCTAGTCACTATTATTTTGCAAATCTCCAATCGAAAGCATGTACCCAATAATTTATCTCAACTTGTATTGCGGTCACATCTCAAGAACTTTTTCCCATACTTGATTTTCTTGTTTATATTGTTGTTTTAGTACTAGTTACAAAAAAAACCTTTGATATTTGACACTCTGGTGTCACCTCCTTTAATTTACAATGTCTTTTATTGCAAATGTCTTTTACTACGACTAATTTGAATGAAATTCTAATTGGTTATTAATTCTCAAAACCGCTCCCTTGGGACACGATCCCAACCCTCGGTTGGGTTACTATATTATCGACGATCGTAGGCACTCATATCGTAGGATAGTGTCGTTGGTCACGATAAGCATCAGCTCTCGCTAGTCTCCAACATATCAGGTTTCAGGGTGAGTTATTCATTCGAGCTCGTGTTGGATTCTCTCAGTCATGGCATGATGTCCTTAGTTTTCGGACATAGACTACTTTATTCTCTTATTTTGGTGTCTTTAATACTCCTAGACTTGGTATTTTGAAAATAGGTGTCCTTGATGTGATGACTTTCAGGTTTTGGGGATAATATGTAATAGACTTTAGAGGTTTATTTGATTGGTTACCTTAATAAGATTGAGGTTCCGCATATGGTTTGTATTTCGTAAGTTTAACAATTAATATCTGTTGGGGTTTGGATTCTTTGGTTCGCCCACTTAGGAGGTTAAGTGTGGGTGTCACTCATGACTAGCTTTGGGTCGTGACAAACATAAGAAAAAGAATAATTAAAAATACACATATTTATGAAAAGAAATTTTAAAATAAAATTTTATTATCTGTGTTGGTCCTCGCCCTCTCAAAGAGAATGAAATACACTCACTATGCCACGTAAGCGTCTAGGGAGTAAATTATGTCAGTTTTAAACAATTCGAGGGAGGGGGGATAGGACACCCATAAAGTTGGAGTATGTAGTTGAAATTTCGGGTATAGATTGAGGGGGCTTTAGACCATTTTCTCCATTTTTATTGGGTTGTTTCAATGCTTGGATCTATTCTTTGCTACAATGTCATTTGATGGAGTAAAAGCAACAATCAGAGAAAAGAAAAAAAAACTGCAATAGATTGTTCTTGAGTGAAATGCAACATCGATGAAAGTTTATTTTTGGTAGATTTATAATGGTGTGTTTTAACTCTATTAATCGTACTCTTGTTTGAAAAATCATTAGCTATCAAAGTATATTAAAAAAAGCTTAAATAAGTGAAGTTTCAATAATTTAGTATAACTATCGAAAATAGGAAGAAAATATCAAATTCAAGGTTATAGGAAATCTAATACATGACTTAAACAATGGTTGAAAGAGTTATAAACCTCAATAATCGGATCGTATTGCTTAGTTTTTGATGGTTCAAGCGAAAGAGATCATGTAAGGGGTGAAGGAAGGAAGAGAATGGAGGAGATGAATGTGGGATGAGAAATTGAGTGAAAGTATGTTGAATTGGACTGAAACCATTATTAGGGGATTGATTGTGTGTACAAATACACAATTGCTCTATTATAAGATATTTTTTTAAGATGTATCATCTCACATATGGTACAAGAGAAGAGAAGTTGCTCGCATAGTAAGCACCCCTCACTTCCAACTTAAAGGATGTTTAGTTCAAGACACCAAAGGAGTAATGGTGGAGTTCCCAGGAGGAAGGTTGGAAAAAAACATATGATACAAAATTCGTAAATAGTGGAATAACATGAAACCATTTGGAAGTATAAGTAAGATTATGACATACAATATTATGAAAGTTGCCTACATAAGTAGGTTTCCAAAATATAAATCATGTTTTGACAACTAAACATCCAAACATCTAAATGAGAAAAACAGGCTATTTTCACACTTTTCTTCAATAGTCTACTCTAAATTATTTTCAACATATTGGAGTTTTGTATAGTGAGGCAGTTTCTTATGTAAATGTCCTCTAAAGATATTAACCTCCATACAAAGGTAAATTAAATTCTGTCTGGTTCTATGTACTTGTTGCTTTATACATTTAAACACTCTTTGAAAAAACGTTTAATAATACAAGTTTTATGACTAAGTTAACCTTGTTTGCGAGCGTTTGGTCTCTAAGTTTTTGAACTTGTTTCTAGACAGAGATAAATACGAAAAATGCAGATAGATGATAAGATGGTGTATATATACAAAAAGCCAAAACAAGCAAGGAATTCTAGCAAGTCCTATGTCTGCCTTTAAAAGGCAACAAAATTGGTAAGGATTAGCAGTAGAAATAAATATCTTACCCATCGGATGAACAATAGCAAGTAATTTTAATGACTTGAGTTGCATCCAAAATATATCCCAGGTGTTAATATATTCTTCCTACATATGAACATTCTGCTAACTGGCCATAACAGCCCAAATGCAGATTAAAAAGCCCTGCCCCCTGTATTAGAGATTAAACAGATATCTAAGATCTTCTACAGTTAGTCGACTAGCTGTGCCTCCACTTTGATCTTCACCAAAAGCAGATGCAACCATGTTCCTCTTGTCCTCCTGAAATTACAAGTCCAAAGATTAAACTACAATGAACACCACACAAGATACGAGTGCATTTAAACTGCATCAGAGGTGCTTAGAGCCTCAATCTTCCAAATAATAAGGATGGGATTTGAGAAGGTAGAAGGCCAGAAACAGACAAACTTATGCAATTTCACTTTGACCTCCTCGAGAACCCTGAATCTAGCCTAAAATTGCATCATGACATAAAAGTATGCAGTTCAACTAAACAACAAATAGAAAAAATGTGGATTCCAACAGATGCAGTGACAGCGTATCAAGTGAGGTAAACCTGTAGAGCTATTATTCGATCTTCAACTGTATCTTTGACAGTTAAACGAGACACGGTGACTGCACGAGTTTGTCCTATTCTGTGAGCTCGATCAATAGCCTGATCTTCAGTGGTTGGATTCCACCAAAGGTCCAGAAGAATTACATGAGAAGCTGCCACCATATTTAGGCCAAGATTTCCAGCTTTTAGTGACATTAACATGACAGTCACCTGCAAAAGAGCATATTCTTGAATTCAGAAACACAATAAGGTCCAAGAGAAAGAAACGCTCAGATGGGAAAATCCAGAGTAAGCCATTCGAAACTTCAAAACAGAACACTAGGTACCAATGTAGTATTAAAGGAATGACAAGATAAAGTCTTTAGTCCACCTCTCTGTTAAGTGTTTCATGAAGCCATACAGTAATTACTAAACTAAATTTAGTGAGCATGGTGCTAGCAAAAAGTACTCCTCGTCAGTATAAAGAGTGATTATAAGAAAAAGTTCATTTGAACTCTTAGAATGAATTGATTGAATGCATGACTAGGGTATTGCAGAAAAAAAATATAAACATAATTTACTGAATAAAGAACATATGTACGAACATTAGGGATGGGTATATACCAAAAAAATGATCAAACAAAAAATTGCAAAATCATTTTTGGTTTTTCCATTTACTCAGTCCCTTCAATATCAACTTTTTTTCTAACTTCGGGTTTTTGGATCGATTGTCGGTTTCAATAATTCATTATTTGAGTATTTTGGTTAACTCAAAAACTGAAATTTATAAAATTCAGTTCCGATCCCCTTTAAGTAGTTATGTTATTACCCAATTGCTAATTGCCCCAATATTTGAAGCCCGAACCTTTCCACTGAAAAAGGTCCAACACCCAAGGTGGTTTCTTCAATCCAACTTAACGCCATTGCTGACTTGCTCACTGCTGTTATTTTGCCTTGCAGCACCGCTCAATGATGCTGGGCTGCCACATCCCACTGTCCATCACCCTCGTTGTCACCGACTACCTTCATCCTCTGCTCGTTCAAGCCTCCAGTTTTTGTGCTGCTGCCCTCTACTCATTGAGCCTACTCCCTCAACTCTGTGAAGATGTATGCTGGTCTATCTTAAACTTTGTATAATTGCAAAATGTACAAAGAAGGCAGATTCAGTATTGATACCAATAAATTGCTACATCTCCTTCCATTTAATTTTTAGAGGCTTTATTCTTTTATTTCATTTACAGTCGTGTGATCTTTTCTCCACAGTTCTGTCTGTATATGTTGTTGAACTATATATTCAGATATATAAGTTGGAAATGGTGTCAAACTGAAAAAACAAAACCAATAACTTGTAACAACCCAACTTCTCTTTTTGCGTAATTGTGTGCCGTTACATGATTAAAGTTTTGCATAGGCATATATTATGTGTTTTGGACTTGTTGGCAAGCTCAGGTTGAGACACGAGGGGCATGTTGAAGCTTGTCATCGATATCTCCCTGAGACTGTCCAAAAAGGGCTCATTTTTGTTACCGAAGATGAGCAAGTTATAACAAACATGGCATTGTCTAGTAGATCAACCCAATTCCTTTGAGTTGTCATCACATGGTGGTGCCTCAAGTATTCCTCTTGCAAATGATTAATTCTTTCAGTTTGCCCATCGATTGGTGGATGATTGCCGTGAGAATTTCAAATCAGTCCCCATCATTTTAAACAAAGCAGTCAAAAACCGGCCTGTGAATTTCAGATCTCTATCACTCACAATATTTGATCCACTGAAATGTTTCACCGCATGCTTATAAAATAACACTGTAACTACTTCAAAAGGACAAAAGGTAGGACGAGCAATGAAAATCTCATACTTTAAGAACCTATCAGCCACTACCATAATTGACGCCATATCGTTAACTTCACGAAACCTGCCGATGAGGTCCATTGAAACAGAAGCCCACAATCATTCTAGAACAGGTAGAGGCTGTAACAAACCCACTTCCTTTTTCGCTCAGTCTTGTCAAGTTGACAAACTAGACAACTTATTACATAGGTTTGTATGTCATCCCCCCATTTTAAGCCAAGATTAGTTTCAAGACAGCAATGTCAGCATTTGTCAGACATCCAGGTGGCCAGCATTTGTCAGATCATGCGTCTCATTAAGAAGAGCACAACAGAGTCCACAACTTGAGGGACCACAATCCCCCTCCCCAAAATTTCTGAAATGCAGTAGATCATCCTTGATCCAATCCCGTCGAAATGTCCCTTCCCTTACTTGATCCATTATTTTCAGAATGGATCATTCGCAGCACATAGTTGATTTGTATCAATAAATTTGATTCAATTCTAGTAAGCAAATACCCCCTTTTTACTTAAAGCAGGCGCCACTTGATTTTGTCTCCTTGGTTTATGTACCACACAAAGTCATATTAGGCCAGAAATTCCTCCACCAGGCCAGTTTCAGACTAAACTTCTGCTAAGTCATGAAGTGTGTATTGGCCCCATTCTCCTTCTCGACCACAAACTTTGTTCAGAACAGGTAAACTCTCCAAACTTGTAGTGAGTGTAGAGCATAAACGGGTCTGGAAATAGTGATTTTAGGCATTTATCCCCTGTCCATGGTTCATTCCAGAAGTCAATTTTCCTACCATTTTCCACCTTTAGTGAGATGTTACCCTAGAACTGAGGCCATAATCTCCTGATGGTCTTTCACCTTGCTTATATTTTTTTGTAGGTTGTATTATTGTGATCTATGTGCACGAGTCGATACAAAGTTGGGAAGAGATCCCTGTAAAGTGTCTTCTGTGTGTGTTTCCTAAATGTTGAAATATTGTAAGTGTGAGTCAAAAACGTGAAGTGAAAGAGAGGATTGAGCCATTGTCTGTGACTGTCATATGGTGTCAAACGGGCCTTGCGAATGCAACGAAAACAATGTAGCTTATAAAAGTTGAGTTAAAAATTTCAGCAACGTCTCAACTCTTATAAACCCTTATTTGCGATCGTGATAAGGTAACAACGTGAACTTCACGAATGCAACTAGGAGCCTTGCGAATGCAAAAAAGCCAATGTAGCCTACAGGATTAGGAAAGAATAATGCTACTTGGAAAAGGATTAGTATATTGAATCAAACTTGGAAGAGGATTAGTATATAGAATCCTACTTGAAAAAGGATTGTAGTATAATGTCTATAAATACTCTTAGTGTAACTATGTAGATACACAATTCAATAACATTATTCTCTAATATTTCTCACATGGTATCAAAGCTTCTACGATCCTGGTAAAGAATCAAAGAGCTTTCGTTGCCAGTGATCCCAAGAAAAAAGTTTATGGAGTAACCACTTGGTTTTGCTGCTCGAGGGGGATTTAGTAGTCTTGTATGTCGATTGTGTAAGTCACTCTATGGTCTGAAGCAATCTTCTCAAGCTTGGTTTGGGAAGTTCAGCACAATAATTCAGAAGTTTGGCATGAATCGTAGTGGATCTGATCATTTCCTGTTTTATCAACATTCTACATCAATTCCAATAATTCATGAGACGACTAAGCACATTGAGATTAACTATCACTTTGTTAGAGAAAAGATACACGGAAGAGATACTATTACAAAATTTGTGAAGTCGAGGTGATCAACTTGCAGATATTTTCACCAAGCCCATCATCGGTCCTCGTATTAATTAGATTTGTAACAAGCTTCGTACATATGACTTGTTTGCACCAGCTTGAGGGAGAGTGTTAAAATAGGAAAAGGAACAAGACCAGCCCTACTTGGAAAAGAATTAGTATATAGAATCCTACTTGGAAAAGGTTTGTATTACAATGTCTACAAATAGGGTCTCGTTGTAATTATGTAGATACACAATTTAATAATATTCTTCTCCAATATTTCTCCCATAACTATAAAAGTTGAGTTAAAAATTTCAGCAACATTTAGACTCTTAAATAGGAGATGAGCTCTCGGAATTGGATCAAGAAAAGGAGGAGTTTCAACCCCCCAAATTCTAGGTAATGATTCCTTATACCAGCCTAGTGTTTGTGTTAATTTTATTGAATTTGAACAATGGAATCATTCTAATAAAGAGGCTAAATTTGGGGATTTGGGACCTACCCTAGAAATGGAAAATCATTGATTTAACCTAGCAATTCAAGAGAGGATTTGATTATTGAATGGGATACAATAGCTTATAGGTTGTCCATGAATCAATTTTGAACTGTTGACCCGACCAAGAGTTCAATTTGACCCTGAGGTATCCTAAATTTGTGAGATTGATTCCTCTAGACAAACTTGGACCCGTTATTGATGATTTTGAATATATTGAAGCTGTCAAAGTTTGCTTGGGGGGATTTTGGCATTTCAAGTACCATGTGCATGTTTTCACATGATTTGATACTTCCGGCAGATTTAGTGAGTTGTGATATTGCTTAGTTGTTTAGCATGTGTTATTACTCCGACCATATCTTACCTTCAAATAATAATCATGCAGCCCTATTAACATTTTTGGCAAACTATCTTTGTTGAGCAATGAACTAGGGAGAAGGTACCCCTGGTAAGATTAGAGAATTTATGAGTGAACTAAATTAAATGTTGACTGTTTTTATTTCCAGTATTCTGCAACTTTCACATAGCTTTTGCCTATCTCGATAATGTTTTATTTGAGGAGGACCATAATACAGAAGCATGTCAATGGATAGCTACGCACAATTTGTGCAAAAGAACTGAAGGTAATGTCCTGCCTAGTGAGCTATATAGCAAAACAATTATCGAGTAAATTCATAACATGATCTCTAGCTGTATCTGTGTTTGGAAATGCCACCTCCTGTATTTCAACTTACCCCCAAAGTACAACAGACATGGAATGGCAAGAAAAAGAGCAGAAGCTTTCAACATACAACATTCAAGGAGAGCTTCAACACCGAGTAAAATGTAACACTAAGTTCTCCATCCAAAACACTCCAAAGCGATAAAACAGACCATGCTTTAATGAGTTTATGGTTTTGAACGCAATTAATAAAAATCTCAATACCTTATAGTTCACTAGAACAACAACATACCCAGTGTGTAATCCAGTGAGGGTGGGGGGGATGTACGCAAACCTTGGGACCTTTGTGAGGTACAGAGGTTGTTTCCAATAGTTCAATCGAAATAAAAGACATTTTGCATTGGTGAATCATTTAGGAAGGGCTGAACGGGGGATCACAAGGGATACTAAATTTAGGAGAGCTAATCATTTTCAGGAGAGCCATACATCAATATGAATGGGAAGAGGTCGAGGATTATTTTTTTTTTGGATGAATGTTGATATTTCTCTTAGAAGAACATGTCAACATGTAGCAGGGAGAGATGAAGATAAGATGATATGGAGGAATCAAGGGTGAAATCTTTCAAGGTGAACTCACTTTTAATGGTGTTACTAGTTGGGGAGTTCAGGGAAGCAGATTTGAAATGCCAAGGCATCAAAGAGAGTAACTTTAAAAAATAAAAATAAGAAAAGGAGAACCTAGTGTGAAGTGCGGATGTAATATGATCGGCAAATTATCTCAGAAAGCGAAAATATTTTGTGAGTTAATGGTGGTGCTGCTTGTACGAGGAGTTTGGAAATAGATCCCCTTCTATTGCTTTGCAGCTTCAAAGCTATGTATGGACCATGAACACTGAACAAAGTCTGTAGATTTAAAGGGTTCAAATGATTGGCAAATAAAGTAAGGCAACTTGGAGGACCAGATTACTCTTATCTTTTGGCTTATCTGGATAGAAATAAAGAGTAGAGTGTTCAATATTAGCTACACGGTGTTGGGAGTATTACACATTCTACCTTAATCCCTTTTTCTATCTTGCAAAGAAGATGACAATATATTTCCCTATGTCACAAAGAAGATGACTCCCTTTTGTATAGAGAACTGGGGTAACTTGATAGGAGATAGGAGATAGGTTGAAAATTAAATCCATCATGTATAGTGTTCCATACACCTTGGACTGATATTAATGAAATTATTGATATATCAAAAGAGAAAACAGTGGAAATTTTGAAATATTTAAAAGATTACTGCACAACAAGCAAGCATACAAGAATTTGCCAACCTCAGGATTTGTGTTGAACTCTTTGACAGCTCTGTCTCTAGCAGCAAGAGACATTGTGCCATCAAGCCTCTCATACCGAAAACCAGACTGGTTCAAAGCACGCTCAACCAAGTTTAACATGCCTGTCCACTGAGAGAAGACAATGGCCTTTATCGGCCCATTGGATTGCAATTCTGAATCTCTTTCTCCCAAATTTGATGAATCACCATTGCATTGCACCAAGATATCTGATTCTAAATAGGTATCCTTTGACTTGCAACATGACTCAAGAATTTCAATAGCAGTTCTTATTTTAGAAGAGCTGTACTCATTTTCCATAATGGATTTCTCATCAAATTCAGACAAGCTGGAAGGATCGCCATTTACATCACCTGTTACACATTTTTTAAGGGCAGCTTTAGAATAAACAGCCTCAGGACCAAGTTGTTCTCTGCATCCAGGTGTCGGACATGTATTATCTTCCCCAGTTAAATAATCTGATACACATTGATTGCAGAATACATGTCCGCACATGGTAACAACTGCATCTTCAGGCACATCCTGTGGAAAGAATACCAGTAAGACATCAAACTAGTATGTACACTACGACAGTTGTACCGACAAAGACTGGCATAACTATAAAACAAAATAATAAAAATAAAAACTGACAGACAATAATTATGTTATTAGAGAGTACAGTTTAAAGTGATTTTCAACTGAGCCAAATCAATAAAGATGCACAAACACATTCAGATTTTCCTTTTACAAGGAGAACAACACTTTTTTTGATAACCGAGAAATCCGTGTGTGACCCGCCCTTTGGACCAATCACAGCCTTCTAAACTCGGTGGATAATGGGCCCGCCCTTCTCCACTTAAATACCGGGCTTCGCTTTGCATGGTGTGGGACTTGAACCCGCGACCTAAGCCACAAATCCCCCACCTTTTACCACTTGAGCTAGGCCTTGGGGGCAAGGAGAACAGCACTTTTGACTTCAATGTTTTGATGGATAGCCATTTGAAGCTTGTTCAGAGATATGACAGCTCACTGCACTCTCGTCTAAGTGTCACTTGTGAATCAACAAGGTTACCTTCTACTATCAAAAGCATGGAACCCATTAATCCTGTAGTGGACATCTCACAAGAAGTGATTGGTCACACTGAGGAGGAAGATGTCGAAGATAACAAGGAAATTTTCAATGATAATATATCTACCGAGGAACAGGATCAAGAAAGCTTT
This sequence comes from Solanum piurae, assembly GCA_029582685.1. Classification (NCBI taxonomy): domain Eukaryota; kingdom Viridiplantae; phylum Streptophyta; class Magnoliopsida; order Solanales; family Solanaceae; genus Solanum; species Solanum piurae. The sequence goes on along the minus strand of JAJOOO010022981.1, from coordinate 2,073 downwards.
GTCCAACAATACTTAAAAGAGACTTGTGACAAGAATGGAGTTTCTTCTATCAGAAGGGGTAGAAGTGACAAAAAAGAGGGCATGGAGGCAAAAATTACAGAAAAACCACCTCACCTTCCTGTAGAAGGAAGGAAAAAAAAGCCACCATTTCTTTAAGTTTCCTTAAGAGTAGTGCAATCATATGGAATATAAGGGATGTGAGGTCCAGAAAAGCTATCCACAGATTGAAAAGGTTGGCTAGCAAGTACAAAGTTGACATGGTTGCTATTTCTGAACCTATGGTTAACGGGAACAAAGTGGAACGCTACAAAAGATTCTTGGGATTCGACCATTGTACTTCTGGTTGCAATCGGCAGCTTTGGTGTTTTTGGAGAAATAGTTGCATTGGTTCTATCATTCAAGACCATGAGCAGCATATTAGCCTCAAGATTAAAAAGAATCAGGGTTGTGAAAACTTCTATGTTTCAGCTGTCTATGCTAAATGTACCAATGCTGAAAGAAAGGATCTCTGGAGCAGCCTGGATATTCTGAATAATAACATTAGTAGTCCTTGGTGTATCGGGGGTGATTTCAATGTCATCCTTCATCCTGAAAAAAAGCTTGGGGGAAGACCTCATAGAAATTCTAAAAGCTTTGATTTTTCAAAATGTATGAACCATTGTGGAATGTCTAATATTGGTTATACAGGTTCTAATTTTACATGGTGTAATAATAGGAGACCGAGTAAGAGAATATGGAAGCGACTTGATAGAGTGTTTATAAATGATCTATGGGCTCAAAAGTACTCTAATCCGTGAGACACTTGGCTAGAGTGGGATCAGACCATAGACCTATGTTGTTTAGGTGTGACATTGGGCAAGGTTCTGAGAAAAAATATTTTAAATTTCTAGAATTTTGGACAACTCAGGCCAATTTCAAGAGTGTGGTTGCTACTGTTTGGGACCAATATATCCCTGGAAATCCTATGTGGAAACTTCAACAAAAGCTTAAAAGAATTAGTAGAAGACTACCTCAACGGTCTAGGGAAGAGAATGGAGATGTTCATATCCAGACAGAAGTTCGGGAAACTAGAATGTAATTCCTTGAAGATGAAGATATGATCAACAGATCTGAAAATAGCAGGGAGGAGCTCAATAAAGGACATGCTGAATATATTTACTGGCTCAATCAGCAAGACTTCATATTGAAACAAAAATCCCATGTTAGATGGTTTGAAGAGGGTGACAGGAACAAGTATTTTCATTCAGTTATCAGAGAAAGAAGAAGAAAGTTGAGCCTGCATAAAATCAAGAATAATAGAGGAAGGTGGATATCTGGAGAAGATACTAAGATTGCCAAGGCTGCAATAAAACACTTTGAACATACTTTTAATCTTAATATCTGTCTAGGGGAGGTAGATTAACCATGGTTAATAGTGTGCAAGATGCAATACCTGCTTATATGATGTATGTGTTCCCAGCACCAGACAATGTCATACAGAGGATAGATGCTTTGAGAAGAAAAAAAAATTTGGCAGGGAAATGAAGATAAAAAGAAGTTTCATCTAGTCAAATGGGAAGAGGTTATAAAAAATAAGAAAGAGGGGGGACTGGGGATCAGGAACATGAAGAAACAAAACAAAAGCCTAATGTTAAAATGGATTTGAAAGTTTATGACAGGAGAGAATATGCTATGGAGAGAGGTGATCAGGGTAAAATATGAAATGGAGAATAGGTGGATGACAAAGATGGTAACTACACCATATGGATGTGGTATCTGGAGATCAATAAGAAATCTTTGGCCTCTGTTTCTTTCTAGAATCAGATTCCAGGTGGACAATGGAATGAAGGTGTCATTTTGGGAGGACAGATGGATAGCTCAAAGAACCCTGAAACAATTATTCCCAGACTTATATACACTAAGCCTTCAACAAAATGCAACTGTGGCTGAAATGTGGACAGGACAGGGGTGGAACTTAAATCTTAGGAGGAATCTAAATGATTGGGAGATGGGGAACATAGTGGCCTTCCATGATACAATGGCACAATTTAGCAATCTGACTAGGGAAGAAGACAAGGTTGTGTGGAAGATTGG
>JAJOOO010022980.1:0-25800 GCA_029582685.1 Solanum piurae | reverse complement strand
TATATATATATATATATATATATATATATATATATATATATATATATATATATTGTTTGACAAGTTCCTTGTGGAAACTTATTATGCACCAACTAATTTTGACACATTCTTCTTTTATTCTATATGGATTTTGGTATCATTAAAGGTTGGAGCCGATCGAAAATAAAAATAATAATATCTTTAACTGTACAAAATTAAAATAAATTACGTATATATTATTATTCTCCGACTCTATTCGTAAAATTACATTAAGTTCTACAATTGAAGTTAAATTTTTGGTACCATTCAATAATTTCTTTAAATTTAAGGCTGGGGGTGGGGTGGAGGGCTACTGCTATAGAAATAGTGGATAATATTGGCATTTTTTTCTTTCTACCAATCTTATGGGAAGACTGGAAAAAAATTCAAAAAATTGACTATAGAAAATGACTTCTAAAAAAATGTTGTGTGGATAGGTCATTTTTTGATGTTTGATATTATGTAATTTTATATTTGACAAAAGAAAAAATTCATTAAAACAAGAAAAATGACCTCTCTAGCTTGTTTATGGGCAGAATCATTTTTCTTGTGACAATCTTTCATATTACTTATTTCACCTAATATTTATACATTATTAGTATTAATGTCTAGTACTTATAATTTTCACCAAAGCATTCTCCAATTTGATAATAGTATTAATTATATTATTCATGAAAAATTATATTGTATATGTAGATAAATTAAAAAGAATATAATATATACTATATTAATTTTCGTTATCTTCATTATATATTTACTTTTTATAATTTAATTTGACTTAATTCCTTAACAAAAATTTAACTACTCTATTGTATACAAAGATGTATGTATAAAGTTAATTCCGAATGAGCTTGCACAAGATCAACATCAAAGTAACAAAAGAGAAGTACAAAAGTCTTTTAGTCTACGTACACTGTGTATATAATAGTGGAGGGATTTAATAGCCACGTCTAGAGTGTAGGCTCGGGGTGAGAAACTCTTCAGCATATAATTTCATTTGGCTTACAATTATTCCACTAACTCTTGATAAAAAAAAAATACTTGCTCAAATTAATTTTTTTCATAAACAATATTTCAAAATCGCGACGAAGAGATAGTAATTTCCCAGTAATCAGTTTTCAGAATCATCCACACATCTCTTGAAGTAGTAGCTACTGCAATTCTGAAGAACATTGTCTCAAAAACGTTTTTTTTAATAAAGGACAAAGCTTTGGCATCCTTCTTTTTTATTTCTTTTAATCTCCTCTCTTCCTCTGCATCTTTCTCTTCTATATCAATGAACTCATATATATTCGATCAAGTTCCACAGTTCTTGGGGTTGCACAAGTAAGATGAAGTAATTTTTTTGAAGAAGTACCTTCTTTATTAACCGAAAGACTCTACCTTTTATATGCTTAGAAATTCAGAAAGATCAAATCTATTCAAGACTCAACTTGAATTAAAACTAAGAAAATACATACCAGAAAAAGTTGCAACTAAATAAAAAAATATAGCAATCTAACAAAGACTATTTCAACTCTAGTGAAAGACTTATTCAACTCATAGTAAAACATCTTATGTTCTTAATTATAATCAATTCTCAACCATGAATACCTTAAATAGAATTAGTTGATAGTTACAAGGCCTTAATTCTGGTGTTTCAAGAATCTTTTATCTAGTAGTTTTTGCACACTTATGTATACTAACTTTTTAATTTGTCAAATAATATTGTATATTTTGCTTTATACATATATATTAGTCGATTACCACACCGTTTTGGTCCATGGATGGAGTTTGTTCACTGCAGATCATGAATATTTGCATATATAAGTCACTTAGCATGTGTGTAAACTTTACTTATTGTTGTGCTGTTTCATGATGTAGCGAGTGTTGGGTATTATTTGTCCTAGTTTCTTGCCATAAATAAGTTTTCCTTTTAGGAAAAAGTTTAGCATTGACTACCATTTTTCTTGTAGGAAAAGGTTTAGGATTGGCTAGTCCGTTTCTTGTGAGAAAAGGTTTAAAACTCTATAAATAGAGATATGTTCCTTCTAACTTAATCAACATTGACAATGTAGTCCTAGGGGCTTTTAGAGTTTTGGTTAGGGGGAGAATTTGTGGGACACAAGTTTGATACGTTTCACTTGTGTGAACCTCTCATGTATTTCGAGTGAATTGGTTAAGGTTAATTTTCTCTATATTTTGTACTCTCATATTTATATAGTGGATTGCTCATCTCCTTTGTGGACGTAGGTCAATTGACCGAACCACGTTAAATTTTTGTGTCTTTTGGTATATTTCTCGTTTGTCTTCTTACTCGTGGTCTATCGAGGTTTGCTTTGTTAACTTTCGCATTACACCTAATTATTTTCGATCCTAACAGTGAGTATTGAATGATTGAACGATCTTTATTGATATAGTTGATCTTGTGGTAATTATACTTGTTGACTGTGAATTGTTTATGTGCTTAAGTCTGGTCTACTTTTTTTTTTTTTTTAAGCCTGGTCTACTTGTTATTTGACTTGCGTGTTGCTTGTTTCTAATAATTTGAATCGGACTATGATGCCTATCAGTACATAGTGACTTGTACTGATACTACCCTGTACTTTTCTTTTATTGAGTGCATATCATGTTCCATAGGTTTCTTTGAGACCCCAGTTCTAACGTAGATCAACAAATTTTGATCCAAGGGTGAGCATTGCGTTTTCATCCATGTTTAACACATAGATGAAAATATGTAAAGATGATATCAAAAGTAAAATTATTTGGATCAATCTAATAATATAATACTTAATTAGTGGACATTTGATTAAGTAGTTTTTGACCATCCTTAATAAACATCACATTGAAATAGAAAACAAACAAACTAGTACATATATAGTGTTCATGACCTGACACTATATTCTTGTTCTTGTGGAACTCACAGTACATACATGTTCCCACTTTATTCTAGTAGTACATATTTATATATTTTAAACACAACCACATGGATATTACCTTATTCTTATCATAGCCTTTAAGCTAGAACACGCAGACATAATTTAGTTGCATTGACTCTGGCATCCTGGTCCACAGTAAGCAGGAGTAGTGCCACAATAACCATATTGACTACAACATAACCCATTGGCACACAAAGCTCCACTAGCTTGACTTCCACATTGTTGTGCATTTGCTGCACTTAACAATAATGCTAAAATAGTTACAACAAGCACAACAAACTTCATCATTTTCATTTTTCTTAGTTTTATGAGATATTTAATCAGTAATATTAGTTATGGATGGGATTTAAGCAGAAGAATGCATGTGGTATTTATAGTGAGTGATGTACCTACTTTTTTTGAAAAGTTTAGGTTCATGTGTGGAGAAAGAAGAGTATTAGTAATGTGTGAGAATGATATTTTTATTTGTCTTATTTTCTCAGAAGGAAAATCATATAAGTAACACTTCTATTTTAGACATAATATATAAACATGCCCTTTAACTTGACCTCATTTGGCATATATATCCACTAATTTTGAGTGTGCACAATAGACACTTAAACTATTCTAGATTCAACAAGTATCCACTGGCATCCTACATGACAATTCACGTCCTACGTAGCAACCTACATGGCATCATACGTGTATTATGTTATTTATGATGTGTGTGTCCACTTGTTCAACTTTATACATGTCTAAGTGCGTACTTGTGCACACCCAAAATTGGAGGATATAAATGTGAGTTAATACTAAGTTAAAGAATATTATGTTTTTATTTTAATGCAAAACAGAACAACACAATTTGTTCATTTTTAAAAATTGATTAACAAACATAATTCGACACGGTATGTTCCTAGACATTTTCTTATTTTCCACAACATTATTAGAAAGGACAAATTGAAAACTCATAAAGTAATAATATTTTCAAGGACTCCTATCTCCAAAAGGTGGTTCTTACTATAATAGGGAGAAAGAAGAGAAAAAGTAGAATCACAACACTACCATATTTGTAACTTTGAAATTACTTCCCATAGATAATGTTCAGGCGGCTGAGCCAAAAAATCCCTCTTATGGAGAAATTGGGATAGGACACAAGTATCCACTAAATTATGACCGAAATTTCAGCAATGTTTCCCTCCTAACTCAAATTTTATGAATTTGTTTTACATTTTTTGTGTTGACATGACACTTTCAACCAGATAATAATTTTCTCCGATGGCTTATCGGTAGGATTCGTAGATATACATATATAGTCATGCGATAGAATTTACTTTCATTTGATTTATCTTTGATCGCCTACGATCAACCGATCCAGATATAATACATAGACCTAGCCAGTCCCCCATGTGTCATGTCCAACCTCAAGCAGGTGGTGCGTGTGGATTGGTGCACTGGTGGATACTGGAGCACTCACAATTTTGTGACTAAATTAAAGCCGCAACAAGGAAATTATAGTCGAAGCTCGCTCCAACTAACTCCCATGTTAAGACCGTGAATGATAAGGCTCAAAATGATCATGGTTAAGCTAATGGTGTTGATGTCAAATTGGGCAATTGGAAAGGTAGGACAAACTTTACCGTCACTATGATGGATATCTTTGACATTGTTATAGGGAAAGAGTTCTTTAGACATTGTCATACTATGATCTTCCCTTACCTCCAATGTCTCTTGGTCATGGAACAAGAAGGATCTTGCATGGTGCCTACAATGACTATGCCACACAAACATAGCCAATCACATCTTTCGGCTATGCAATTAGTCAAGGGGCTCAAGAAGGGGGAGCCGATCATTCAGGGCAACCATTGCAAGTATCGAGGAATACATGGTTTACTAGGAGACATTGTCGCCTTGCATACATAAGCTACTGGAAGAGAATAAAGATGTTATGCCTGACAAGCTACCTAAGTACCTTCCTTGTCAGGCCCCGAGGCTACCCCCTAGACGTAACACGAGACCTAGGATCACGAGTGACCTCAAGCTAACCCTGATTGTGGCATATAACAAGCATACTGAAAAATATAACTAGGTAAGCGGAGGCATAACTGTAAAATGAGCCAAAACTAATTTGACTCCAAATGAAAATATATCTGAATATCTAGGGGAAACAACCCCAAAACAACTGAACACTAACTCTATGTCTGAAAGCCTCTAATACTGATGAGCTGCTGGGACATGCCCCATCTAACTCCAGCAAAACTGAAAACTGAAGTAAAGACTAAAATAGAAAGCATGTCCATTGTCCTCAAAGTATGAGGACTCACCACTGAAGCTACTGAAGTCGAACCGAGGATCGATCTAAGCGTGATATTGATGTTGAGTGCCTGAACCTACATCATAAAATGATGTAGCGCAAATTATGCATCAGTACTTGGAATGAACTGGGCATGCATGATATAGATATGCTAAGCTGAACAAAGTATATAAGTTGAACAATGCATAACTGAGTAATGATATATTTTGAACAAGTATAGATATGTACTGAAGTATAACTGAGAACTAAATTGAATGCAATGACCAATACTAACCATGAAGATAACATGCTGAACTGATTTCTGAAGTAAATGTTGAAAATCTGGTCAATGCACTAAGAGTCTGACTATAGGAGCTACTATTAACTGACATAAACCACGTGAGCTAAACGTGGAGTCCAATGTATACATCCTATCGAGAGGACCCAATATACCTTGCCAGGGGTATAGAGGCATGATTGTGGCGTGATCACTAAATCTGATTTCCAACAGAGGGGATGTGTAAACCTACGTGGGCATGTAGTTCTGGGACTTTGAGGGTACGCTGAAACCTAGTCCAACTCGGTGCTAAGTCTACTCCCATTTGAATATTTATGAAGCTAAAATGCACTAAATACTGAATAGCTCAAAAAGTGACATGCTAACTGAGAATGCAACATTTATATACTGAGAATATGACATTCAAAATATGAAACATGAATTTATGTTTAGCTGGCCTAGCAAGTAAAATTCATGAACTAGGATAAATTTACACAAGCTAGGGTTCTGAGTAATATGCATGGAATTATACTAAATTATCAAGAAACAAGTTTATTTGGATCAAAAGAACCATAATCACAATAAATCTTGAAAAATCTAGAAACCCTAGGTCTGAACAGGTAATGAGAATATGAAGAATTTACTGAATTCTAGGGACCTAATGGGTGAAAGGAACCCACTAGTGAAATCTCACATACATGGTGACGAAATCTATGGAGAAATCCTTTGGATGTCGGGGGTGAACTTTGAAGAACACTTTTGCTTTTTCTTGGAAGAGTTGGTCGCCTTTTTCACTTCTTTTAACTCTAAGTTGAGTGATTTTAGGAGAATGAGGGTTTTTGGGTAGGTTCTGACTAGATTATTAGGCTTAGACTAAGTAAAACGACATCGTTTAGGCATCAAACGATGCAATTTTAAGTGCCCAAGGCATAGGGGCAAAGACCAATGTGATCCTGCCTTAAATTCTGCCGAAATGGCTTTAAGACAGGCTTCATAGGCCATCATGATGACCAAGGCCCATCTAGCAGCTCGTGAAGATGCCCTGTCCGACAGGGCTTCACTAAAATGGGCATAACGTTTTACTCCAAGTTTGGATTTTAGCAAACTCAGTGGCGTTAGAAAGAGAACTCAATTATCTTCAATTTTATCGGTCATGGGCCACCTAATTCATTTTGTGCTAATTGATATGACCATTTGAAGTTGACCCAAAACTTGAAGGTTGAACTGCCCCATTCACGGTCCACTTCACAGACCTTGTCAAGCACCGCAGGCACAGTGAGTTGGGGTTGCACTGATTCGTTTCCACGACACACTTGACGGATCGTGTGGGGTTCCACGGGCCGTCTAGTGGACCGTGGTTTCTCACTATCCTTGGGGAGGGGTCTCTGGCTTGCTTTCACGGGCATATTGACGGACTGCGTGGGGTTCCACGGTCCGTGTAGGGCTCATGGACCTCTGTGGTTCACCTATTTTCTTGGTTCAGTTTTAGATAGATTTCTGAGGTGTTACATTCCTCCTAGGCGCGAGGTAGATCACAATATTAAGTTAGAGCCAGGAGCTAAGCCACTCGTATTTGTTCCTCATCGCATGGCTCCACCTGACTTGGAGGAGCTCAAGAGACAATTGAAAGAACTATTGAATGTCGGTCACATCCGTCCATCGAAGACACCTTTTGGCGCGTTGGTGTTGTTCCAAAAGAAAATTGATGGGTCATTGCGCTTATGCATAGGCTACCAGACACTAAAAAAGTCATAGTGAAAAAAAATTCCAATTCCATTAATAGCTAACCTATTTAATAGACTTGGACAAGCCAAGTACTTCACAAAGGTTGATCACAAAGGTTACTATCAGATTCGCATTGCAAATGGAGATGAGACGCAGACAACATGTGTGACGAGATATAAAGCCTTTGAGTGGTTGGTAATTCCCTTCAGCTTAACCAATGCACCTGCTACATTTTGCACCCTCATGAACAAGATCGTTTATCCCTGTCTTGATCAGTTCGTGGTAGTCTACTTATATTACATAATCATCTACGGTAACACCTTTGAGGGGTATGTAGCACATTTAAGGAAGGTTTTCCAAGTCTTGTGTGAGAATCAGTTATACATCAATAGGGAGAAGTGTGAGTTTGCACATTCAAAAGTACACTTCTTAGGCCATGTCGTCAGCAATGGAAAGCTACACATGGACGAGTTGAAGGTATGAGCTATCCAAGTGTGAGAGGCACCTACAAAGGTAACCGAGTTGAACTCCTTCCTTTGTCTTGTTAACTACTATCATCGGTTCATCGGTGGATATTCAACCAAAGCAGCGCCATTGACCAACTTGCTAAAGAATAACAACTTGTGGGTTTGGATGGAACATTGTCCAAAGGCGTTTGAAGGCCTTAAGACAACTATGACAGAGGACCTAGTCTTGGCATTGCCCGACTTTACCAAGATATTTGAGGTACACACAAATGCTTTTGATTTTGCCATCGAAGGTGTGTTTGATGCAAGATAAACATCCTACAGAATTCGAGAGACGTAAGTTGAATGAGGCAGAACTATCATCTTATGTGTAGCCGTTTGTACTCTAAGTTAGGCTTAAACACGATAAGAGAATACAGTTAGACTCAAACCTTGGTAGTGTTAGGGTTTTGCCCTGATTTGTATTTTCCATATTTGAGTTTTACTTTTTCCTCAAAGAAAAGTACCATAATTGCTTTTACTTTCCTGAAAGGAAAAAATAAATCTCTTCCATATTTGGTTATCCTTTCCTTAGAGGAAAAGTTTGGAGATCTATATATTGAAGATCTCTATTCTCATAGCATAACACAATAGAATCTACAATGTAGTCGTTTAGAGACTTTTGTTTATGAGGAGATTTTCTCTCTATAACTTTTATGATTTTTATTAGTTTTTAAATATGTAGGTCAATTGGACATATCATATAATAATATATGTTTCTTGTAGTATAGTTTTATGTGTCGTCTAATTTATCGCCATATGATTTGCAAATTATAAGATTTCACATGATGCCCTGATTACTTTTGAACCCAATAAATAGGAGTAGACATATGTGTAAGAGTTGGAGGAATTTCAGTTTCCTTGCATACTCAATTGTAACATACACGTACATATTAAATAGCTACAGATGAGATAAACTCCTAATAGGATAATAGGTCTGGAAAATAAAGGAGGACAAACTCTTAATGATGTCAGGTAACTATCCTGGAGATGTTCTATCATCCCCCCTCAAGTGACGTTGTGTGTCCACAACAGCGAGCTTGTCTCGCAGAAATTGAAATCTTCGAATCGGCAGGTTGTCCAGTTGAACACGCTTCGTCGGAAAAGTACGTTGTATATATATATGTAAAATTCTACATTTAAAGGATATATATTTAAAGTTGGACACCCTTGGCAAAAGATATGCCTTTGGCGCAAATGGGTGTCCATTTGAATGAAAGAGTTCCGGGTCCAAACCCGGAATAGAATAATATATTTTTATTTTATTTTGATAGCCACACACCATTATTCTTGGACATCCTTAATAAAATTTCTGGCTCCCCCACTGCTTGAATGTATTGTTTTCCAATTTCTATTATTTTATCTACTTCTGTGTTCGATATTGTTTTTCTAGTGCAGTTTTGTTGTTTAATTCTCATGTCTGGTATAGTTTTTAAATTGTCATTTTAAAAATTTAATAAGAATTTTGTGGTGTTTCTGGTTTAAAAAAATTCATAATTTCTGCTTAATTTAATTACTAGAGTTTGTTAAATATTTTAAAAAGTAACTTTGAAAAATTTAAAGGAAAAAAAGTTATCACTATCTAAACATATATTTAAAGGATCATTAATTTATTTTTGACCTATCGACAAATAATAAACCTATTTTCCAATTTAAGCTCTATGTAAGTAAGACTTTCTGGCTTAAACATTGGTTATGTGTATGAATTTCAAAGGTTACAAATATGGTAGTGTTGTGATTAAACTTGGTCTTCTCTTCTCCCTATTATAGTAAAAGTCATCTCTAGAGATAAGCCATCACTAAACTAGGCATGAATGATTAGTTTTATTCCCAAATTATTGACAGTCTTAAAAACACTTCTTTATTAAACTAACTGAACTAAAATACACCTCCGATTTTGCAACATGAGTGAAATACACCCCTAATTTCTCGCCAAATATAGGGTATTTTGAACACGTTTCTCGACCTTTTATTAAGAGTCTCATGCTCCGGCATGAGTTTGAGACCACTTCTTATGTCATGTTGCAGATTGAGGTGTATCTATGTTTATTTCGTGAAGTAGATGAGTACTTTAAACCTGTCAATAGTTCAAAAATGAAACTAAAAATTTACGCCATATTCAGAGATTTTCTTTCAATATTTCTCTCTTATTATTTTCTAAATTTTCAGTTTGTCATTTCTAGGAATGAGGGAAAAATAAGAAAACATCAAGGAACATATTGTGTCAATAATATTAGTCAATTTATTTATGGAAAAAAAATCTTGTGTTTTGCGTTAAAATAAAAGGAGCACTATATGATTTTCCTTCTGAAAAAAATAAAAAAAGAAGAAGATACATGCATGTCACTAAAATTATTTTTTCTTTCACATGTAACTAAAATTTGTCAATTCTAACATAACTACCAATTCTTGAATCCAAATTTATCATAACATGCATGTATTGCGAGTTCCACAAGAACAAGAAAAGTGTTAGATCATGAACACTATGTACTAGTTTCTTTTTTTTTTCTTCTATTTTAGTGTGATGTTTATAAAGGTTTGTCAAAGAATATCAAAATAAAATGTCCAATAATTATTAGATAGATCCAAATATTCTTACATTTGATATTTTCTGTGTTTTCATCTCCTTTTTGGATTTTCTTTCTTCTGATGTTCATATAACAGTTGAGAAAGGTCATATGATTATTCATAATTTGTTGTTTGTCAAGCATGGGTTGAAAAAATAGATGCATCCTTCGCCATTCATGCATTTCAATTAGGCAAATAAGTTTTAAGCATGTAAGATGCATGAGATGACTAGTTTTGATACTAGCACATTACCTCCATTTCTTATCAAGCATAAAAATCAACAGATAAAGGGGAGAATGACAATTGTTGTATAGAAATAATACCAATATTCTCTGATAGCGTGATACACAAATGAACAACAACAACAAAAAATATATATTTTCATACTTGTTGTGCATCTAGAAAATTACATGTGAAAGAGTGTTTTCTCAAAAAAAGGGTAACACCAATATCTTGACGGATACATATTGTAGAATTCTCGAGAGAAATAAAGAATTGTATTGATGATTAAAACTGTCGAGTACACGCTCCTTATATATGAGTTGATACAGAGTCATAGAGTCCTAGGCTAGCTACACTTAGAGTTATACTATATTACAAATACAATTATAAGAGTAGTTCTAGTCAAACTCTAACTCTTCTAAACAACTACCTTCGTTGTACCATGTTGATAAACTCGATCTAGAGTAAGGGAATACAACCCCAAAACATAGAAAACAATCTAAAACGGTCTGAGTTTGAACAAATGGACTAAGAGATAGAGAGGAATCTACCGAAGCCTAGAAAAAATAGCTCTTTGGATTCGGTTAGCGTTGGCCTCACATTTGAGTTCAGGAAGCAACCGCCTGAGTATGCCTTGTACTTAACAAATAAATAGCAAGTGTTATATTGGTATACAAACCATAGTGTATTGGTCGGTGTTAACACATAACTGAAACATAGTAAAGATAATTAATTCAACACATAATCAACCAATTCAGCATTTCAACAAGACATTTAGTCACCAATCCTGACTTAACATTCACATAAATCATGTCCCACTTGATCATAAACAAGCTCGGTTCACTTAAGGTACAAGAAAACAATCAAACATTTATCAAGTCTGGTATCTAAGCCAACCGTTAGTAAGTTGTACCGGCGTGGTACCCGAGCCAACCGTATAGATATCTCATATCAAGCATGGTATCTGAGTCAACCGTTACTACATACCAGGCGTGGTATCCAAGCCAACCGTTAGTACATACCAGGTGTGGTATCCGAGCCAACTATGGGAATATCCTATAATAAGCGTGGTACCTGAGCCAACCATTAGTCACTCAATAACAATCACAATCACAATGAAATACAACTACACTTGTAAATATAAGTAACCAAAACACCTTCATTGCATGAGATTGTCAACAATTCATCATTTCACATTCAATCCTTATGTTTTTCCCAATATGCATTGTACATGTTTCACTATCGAGACAATTAACATGCATACATACATAAACTTGGAAAATAACAACCATCATATACCTCAAATCAAGTCTTGGAAGCTCTATCAATCTGAGTCTTCCCCTTGTTACAAATCCTGGATTGTTTGAGGTCTACAAATAATAATAATGCACAAAATTAACCCAAATTGGCATAATTATACTCGAAGTATAACTTAATCCTAATTCAAGGTCAGTTACATGATCATCCCACCCAAACCATGGTATTTTCGACCATTAATTTTTTTAAAAAACCTCCCGTTTAAGATAACCCATCAAGGATTTTAAGGCCTAAGAATCAAATATCAAGAGAGGGAAGTGAATTACTTACCTTTATCAAGGAAATTTAGGGAATACTTAACGAAATCGCTTAGGTCACCATTTTTTTCTTCCAAAACCGAGTTTTCCAGAATTATGAGTGATTTAAGGCAATTTCTGCATAAACTACAACTTAACCCACTTAGCAACTTGCAAGAAACATAAACTTGGAATTCTCCCCAAAAGTCTCCCTTTTGTAACACCCCTTCGCACCTTGACATTCTAAACTAATCTGTTCACACCAAGTTCGATATCTGAAGTTCTACTCGACCAAATTCAATTTTGAAAAGCCCTATGGACTCAGTAATGTCTTAGCTAATAAAAAAAAAAAACCTAAGCTTAGACAGTTTATCCAATACTTTCCCAAATTTCCCTAGACCTCACCTTGCTCAAATTTCATCCAAGACTAGCCTAGCCTAGAATTTTCAAGTCACTACTCTGAAAGTTTTCTTACTCAAATTCTTTTATCATTGGTTTATCCATAAAAACTAGAGGGGTCATTATAATAGATACCAATTTATCCATCACTCGTTCTCGAGCTACCAAACAAGAAAATCTGGGCTAAGTGAAGAAGAAAGTAGTACTTGAATCCTCAAACAAGTAAAATTACTTGTCCTGCATATCCCTCTCAATTTCCTAAGTGGATTCCTCAACTGAAATATGCATCCATTGAGCCTTCACTGATATGATTTTCCTAGTCCTCAATTTTTGTACATCTCGATCAAGCATTGCAATCGCCTTCTCTTCGTACCAAAGATCATTATCCAACAAGATTGAATCCCACTTGACGATGTATTCCCAATTGTCATAGTAATTCTTCAACATGGATACATTGAACACTAGATGGCCCAAACAAACTAGGTGAGAAAGCTAATTTGCAAGCAACTAGTCCCACACTGTCAAGAACTTCAAATGGACCAATGTAATGAGGGTAAGCTTACCCTTCTTGCCAAACTTCACTCCTTTCATTGGCGAAAATTTCAATAATACCTATTCACCAACTTGAAATGTCATGTCTCTTATCTTGTAATTTGTATACTCCTTTTGTCTGCTTTAGGCTACCAAAAGTTTAATTGGGATGCCCATTACCTTATCCTGAGCATCCTTTACCAAATCCACACCCATGGGCTTCACATACCAACGTCAAACTATCCTATAGGTGATCTACATCCCCTCCCATAAAGTGTTTCAATTGTGTCATGTTAATGCTGGTGTGATAGTTATTTTTGTATGCAAACTCGCATAAGGGTAAGATTGGTCCCAACAACCTCCAAAGTCAATCATACATGCTCTCAACATGTCCTCTAGCACATGAATTTTCCTCTCCGACAGATATCTGTATTAGGATGAAAAGTTATGCTAAAAGTTAGTTGAGTACTAATGTTTCACGTAACTTACCTAGAACATTAAAGTAAATTGAGTGTCTCTGTTTGAAATGATAGAAAGGGGCACCCCGTGCAACTGTGCTATCTATTTGACATATATCTTAGCCAACTTATAAAATTTGTAATCCACTCAAATTGGAATAAAATGGGTTGATTTAGTCAATTTATCAACAATGGCCCAAATTGCATCATACTTCCCTAAGGTCTTAGAGAGTCCTAGCACGAAATCCATGACTATTCTTTTCCACTTCCACTCAAGAATATACATTATCTAAATAAAACCTCTAGGCATTTGATGCTCATACTTTACTTGTTAACAATTTGTCACTTAGAAACATACTCAACTATGTCTGTCTTCATCGCAGGTCACCATTAAAGCGGTCTCAAGCATCAATATATGTTAGTTACACCCGGATGAATCGAATGCCATGAATCATGAGACTCTATTAAAACCTTTCAAAATCATATCACCAACTCGAGGAACATAAATTTGTCCTCTAAACTGAGTACTCCACCTACATCCTGTGTAGCATCTACATTCTCAAACTTTCTAGCCTTGATTTTCTCTATTTAAGTGTGTTTAACATCAATACTGGCCAACAACCCACCCTTTTTTGAAATCCCCAAATGTATGAACTTAGATGCTGGAGTTTGAATATCTCTAATTAAGGGTCGCATATACACCCCCAAGCAAGCCAAACTGCTTATGCCAATTGTCTTCTGGTTCAATGCATTTGCTACCACGTTGTCCTTGCCTGGGTGGTACTGCATGGTCACATCATAGTCTTTAAGCAACTCCATCCACCTCTTCTACCTCAAATTTAAATCTCTCTAAGTAAACACATGTTGTAAGTTGTGATGACTTGTACATAGTTCACACTTACGACTAAAAAGATAGTGTCGCTAGATCTTGAGTGGAAACACTACCATCCTTCTTCTTCACAAACAAGATCGGAGCACCCCCAAGGTGAAGCAGTGAGACAAGTGAATCCCTCATCTAAGAGTTCCTGAATCTGAGTCTTGATAAGGAGGGATAGAGATTGGGCGAGTACCCAGCTCTAAATCTATAGATAAATCAATGTCTCTATCCAAAGGTATACCATACACATCCATAGAAAATACTTCTAGAAATTATGAAACAACTGAGATTGACTTGATAAATATGGACTCCACACTAATATCCTGGAGAGAGCTAAGTAGGACAAAAAAATGCCTCCCACTAGTCTTCTAGCCCGAACAAAATATATGATTTTTTCGGGTTTAGGCTTATACACACCTTTTCACTCCAATCTATCCCTACATGGGATTTCTAGAGTTACTGTGTTAGCATTACAATTTTGCACAACATAATAAGTTGACAACCAAGTCATACCTAATATCACATTGAAATTTAGCATATCCAAAATGGTCAAATCTATCCAAGTCTGAAGACCCCCATATATATCATAGAACAGGCATAATACACATAGGTTACTACCATTGACTCCCCAACCGGGGTAGAAACATAATTGGGGCATCGCTGATATCCCTAATCAAGTGAAGTTCAAATGCAAATTTAATAAATACATATGAATACGTGGAAACCAGATCAAATAAGCTAGAAGCCATTCAGTCAAAGATAAGAATAGTACTTGTTATCATTAGAATTGATGCCTCAACCTCAGTCTTACCCGAGAAGGTGTAAGACTAATCTCTATCATCATTTCGGACAAACCCTCTACCTTGGTGCCCCACTCCCCTCCCAACATTATTATTTTCTCTACCCCCACGGGCTTCCTGGTTCTTACCATTCCCACTCTCTGGGCATGCTCTTCCATTACCACCTCCACCGACTGGGACTATAGATTTAGTCTTCTGTTGTACTAGGTTACCTGTCAGTTTATGAGAGCATTCTCTCTTAAAGTGGACCATCTTACCATAGTTGAAATATTCTCAGTCAAGTGAGGTCAGGCTGACTAACAAATAAGAAGATGCTTGACCACTTTGAGCCAGAGACTACTACATGACTCATGAATAACCACCCCTAGAAGCTAGTAAAGACAATTGAATCAGATGAGCCTAATACACCTGCTAACCAGGACCCTTGAATTAGGAACCACTGTAGTTGCCCACATTGTTGGACCTCTTAGACAATGATTTGTCCTACCCAACCTACCTAACTCCTTCAAATTTCATCACATAGTCGGTTAACTCATTGAAACTCTTTCTTGTCGAAGTCATGTGCATAGATAAGATCTGCAATTCAGTGTTTAGCCCATTCACATAAAGTAGAACCCTCTCCTCTTCAATACTCACAAGTTAATTAGTGTAGCGAGAGAAGACATGGAACTTAGCCTCATAAGTTGCTACATGCTACCCATCTCAAGAGCCAACAACTAATCCTTCATATGATCTCGAAGAGTTCGAGAACATACTTATCAAGAAATAGGGCTGTCACCCTCGAGCCTACACCCTGGACGTGGCCGACACTCGAGAACCATTGCTGGCCACAAGAGAACCCTTGGCTTAGCTCACTTACTCAACGGAAGACTTTACTCACGATAAATACTTATAAAACAAGTAAACTGAACTGCTCAAAATATAACTTAGAATGTAATAAATAACATTCACTGCCAAAGTGGCAACTTAAGTCTCAACTTAACTGAAAAGGGAAAGTAAAGACTCATGAACTAACATCACTAACTCTGTCTATGAAACCTCTAAACAACTGAGATAGCCGTCGAGACAAGACCCACAACATCCTAATGAACTAAAATACTGAAAGAAATAAGGGATCCTCCGAAAAGCTAGGAGGCTCAACTGGATCAACGAGGCACTGGATGCTGATTCTGGTTACCTGCGTCTGCATCATAATAAAATGCAGGCCAACTGGCATCTATACATTGACTGTACGAGTATGCGAGTTGGAATGTTAAACACAACTTAAGCTTGAAAGAATCTGAAAGGAAAACTTATTTTGGCTTTACTCAACTCCTGAATAACTTAACTTAATATAAACCAATAAAACATATGCAATATATAGAAAGCTTGTAAAAAATAGTGGAAACAACTTAGTTCGTTAAAGAAAATGCAAAAACAAACTCAACTTTACTCATAAAATAAAGTAATATAATTTATGTGGGAGATTCTATAACCGACAACCACCATTATGAGCCTAAGTGGTGATACATCGTCTTGCCCACGCTACAAGAACTGTCCTATACTTTGCCGTCATATAGAACTACTTAACTTAGTGGATCCACTAGCTTATGCTAAACGCATCTTAAGAAGTCATCTAAAAAGTATGATCCTTTACTACCCATGATGACTACATGGTTTATGGAGACGTGAGTTATCTGAACTCAAGCTCGACCCCATATCGATGCTCAATACTACTCCCAAAATATACTTTAGCTCATATGTTTGTAAAATCAAAACTCTTTCTTTGGTTTGAGATAATTACTCAAAAACTTAGCTTAAAAGCTCTCTTGGAAATCTCCGTTTCCTTTCTTGCTCAAATGTGAAAATATTTTAACTCTTGGGAATACTTAGTTTCCGAATAATCTTTGAAAAATGAACTTTAATCTTACTCTTTACTGAAAAGTAGCCCAAAGGCTCTTTTGGAAATCTCAGTTTCCTTTCTTCTTTAAATGTGTAAACATTTACTCTTTGGGAATACATAGTCCCGATATACTCTTTTGAAGAAATGCACTTCAAACTTTACTCTTTACTCAACTCACTCAAGTCTTAAAACAAAGTTAAAACATTTGTACAAGACTTTTGGAAAACTTTATGAACTTCTCTTAACTTGAATCTTGACTTCTCTTGACTTGACTCTTAACTTTTCTTGAATTGAATTATGGATTCAAGGATTGTTCTTCGTGATTGGAAAGATCTCTTTATGTTTAGGAATGATTTTTGATAGCTAAACATGAGAAAAGATCAATAAATCACTTTCTGAGGATAGGTCCGCGATGTGGAGAAGTACTTAATTTTTTGGTTTGATAACAACTTTTGAGGCTGAACAGTTCGTGACCGCTCCGCGAAGCGAAACGATTTTTCTCAAATTTGGGGAGCAGGTCCGCGATACGGAGGCACTGCCCAGATTTGCCCGACGAAAATTCCTTCTTTGTTTTTCAGCTCTAAACCCTCTAAACTCCATTGGTTCTTTCCCCAAAGACTTAGAATCATCTATACCCTCAAATAACATCAGATTCCACTTGAAAACACAACTAAAAATGTGAATCAATCTCAAGAAAACTCCAACAACACAACCCATAAGGATTCAAATGAACTTCATCAAGAATTCAAGGGATTTACTTTCAAATCAATATACTTTGCTGAAATTGAATCAAGTTGGGCGCGTGGGTGAACTAAACCAACGCTATGTGATCTCACATACCTTGTAGGGATCACCTCCGACGAAATCTACAAGCTAAACTCGACGATCTTGATGAATCTTGCTTCTCTTCTCCTTTCTCCTTTTCTTTTACCTTTTCTTCAAGCCCTAGTGTATTTTTGTAAAAGCATAAAATGATCTAATTCTGATTAGACCCTAACTTAGTTACCAAAAATGAAATAAAATAATTGGGCAAGGAAAAGACCAAACTACCCTTTCAAAATCCGGATTGGACATTCCTTATTCCAATAGCCCAACTTCCAAAAGGCATAACTCACTCATACGAACTCGAAATCATGCAAAATCAGTGGCGTTGGAAAGATCATCCCAAGAGATTTTTTGCCATATCTGGAAGTGCCTCTAATTTATCCTGAGCTAGAAGTTAAGGCCGATTGAAGTTGGCCAAAACTCAACTTATTCTAACTTAACGAAATTTCCAGATTTTCATTCTTTCCAAAAATGACTATTTCCAATTATTATCTTCTTCCTGTTATTTCTAATTGCGAGATGTTACAATATCTTCTCCTTCGGAACATATCTCCCACAAGCAAATGCAAAACAACATGCCAACTTATAAATAAATACTAAGAAAGGATTAGTACCTTAATTCGAAACTTCTTCGGATTCGAAGAGATGTGTATATATCTTCTTAATATCCTCCTCAGCTTCCCAAGTAGCTTCTTCAACAAATTGGTTCCTCCAAAGGACTTTGACTGATGCTACCTCTTTTGTTCTCAACCTACATACTTGGCGATTTAGAATCTGAACAAGAATCTCCTCATAAGATAAGCTTCCCTTGATCCCAATATCTTTAGTCGGTATAATCAATGAAGGATTTCCCATGCACTTCTTCAACATGGGGACATGAAATACTGAATGAACCGCTGCTAACTCTTGTGGTAGCTCCATAAGCTACTTTGCCAATCCTCTTGGAAATTCTGTAAGGACCAACATACCGGGGACTAAGTTTCCCCTTCTTGCCAAACCTCATAACACCCTTCATAGGTGAAACTTTCAAGTAAACTCAATCATCTACTTCAAACTCTAACTCCCTTATCCTAACATCAGTGTAGGATTTCTGACGACTCTGTGCTGTTTTCAATCTCTCTTGAATAACTTTTACTTTCTCCATAGCTTGACGAACTAAGTGTGGTCCTATCAACCCAGCTTTACCAACTTCAAACCATCCAATAGGAGATCTGCATCTTCTCCCCTAAAGAGCTTCGTAAGGAGCTATCTGGATGCTTAGAATGGTAACTACTATTGTAAGCAACTAAATGAGAGGTAGTTGATCATTCCAATTACCCTTGAAATCAATCACACAATCCACCTTGATACCTCAAAACACTATCTCCCCCTTGTTCAAAAGCAATCACTTCTTTTTTGCTTATGAACACTTGCCTTTAATTCAAGTAATACAGGATGTTGGTCTTGCTTCTCTTTTACTTCTGACACTAATGATGATTCAGCCCCATTCACCACCACTACTCCTCCTTCTGTGGAATCCATCAGTCGAACTCCTAGCCTTGAAATTCTATGCACCTCTTTTGCCAACTCTTTCTTATCTTCCTCAAAATGGGCGGTACTACCCATAAATAATCTACTCAAGGCATTAGCAACAACATTAGCCTTTCCTGGGTGATAAGAATACTTATGTCATAATCTTGGAGTAACTCTAACCACCTTCTCTGTCTGAGATTAAGTTCTTTCTGACTTAACACATACTGAAGACTCTTGTGATCAGTGAACACATCCACATGAACACCATAAATATAATGGCGCCATATTTTCAAAGCAATCACTACGGCAGCCAACTCTAGATCACGGGTTGGGTAATTCTTTTCATGAACTTTCAACTGTCTGGAGGCATAAGCTATAACTTTTCCATTCTGCATTAACACACAACCCAAACCAACTCTAGATGCATCACAATACACCACAAAACCTTAAGTACCTTCTGGTAAGGTCAAAACTAGAGCAGTAGTCAACCTCTTTTTCAATTTCTAAAAGCTTTTCTCACAAGCTTCGGACCATTGAAACTTCACTGTTTTCTGAGTTAACTTGGTCAAAGGGGACGAAATAGATGAGAACCCCTCCACAAACTTTCTATAATAGCCAGCCAAATCCAAGAAACTCCTAATATCAGTTGGAGATGTGGGTCTAGGCCAATTCTGCACTGCCTCAATTTCCTGAGTATCAACTTTAATTCCCTCCCCAGATACAATGTGGCCTAAGAATGCCACAGACTCAAGCCAAAACTCACACTTAGAGAACTTGGCATACAACTCCTTATCTTTCAAAGTCTGGAGAACTAGTTTGAGATGACTAGCATGATTTTCTTCATTCCTCGAATAGATTAGTATGTCATCAATGAAAATGATGACAAACATATCTAAATAAGGTTTGGAAACTCTATTCATAAGGTCCATGAATGCTACTGGTGCATTAGTTAAACCAAATGGCATGACCAGAAACTCATAATGACTATAACGGGTCCTGAATTTTGTCTTTGGAATATCACATTTCCTTACTTTCAACTGATGGTAGCTAGATCTGAGGTCTATCTTAGAAAAATAAGAAGCACCTTGAAGTTGATCGAAAAGATCATCGATTCTCGAAAGAGGATACTTATTCTTGATGGTAACCTAGTTCAACTGACGGTAATCTATACACATCCTAAGGGAACCATCTTTCTTCCTCACAAATAAGACCGGAGCGCCCTAAGGTGAGACACTTGGTCAAATAAAGCCCTTATAAAAGAGATCTTTCAACTGCTCTTTAAGCTCTTTCAACTCTGATGGTGCCATGCTATATGGCGGAATAGATATAGGACGAGTATCGGAAAAAATATCTATATTGAAGTCTATTTCTCTCTCAGGAGGAACTCCGGGTAGATCATCTCGAAAGACTTCTGGAAACTCTTTTACTATAGGAACTGACTGAATGAGAGGTATCTCAACACTAGTCATTAACTCGTACTAAGTGATAGACACAACCCTTAGAAACTAACCTTCTCGCCTTAAGGTACGAAATACAATGACCCTTAGGCACTACTGAACTTGACTACTCGAGTTCTACAATCTATTGATGCATAACATGCATGAAGCCAGTCCATACCTAGAATGACATCAAAATCTACCATGTTTTACTCAACTAAATCAGTCATGGTACTCTTGTAATTGACGGAAACGGAACAATCACGATAGACTCTTTCTGCTAGAATTGACTCACCATCAGGTGTAGAAACACTGAAGGTCTCAAGAAGTTGCTCAGGAAAAACATCAAAATTGAAGACTTGGATCATAACAGTGACAACATCTGGTGAATCCTCTTGCTCTCGGTGGCTAGCGATAGCATAAAGACTGTTTCCTTCTCCGGCTACCATTGAAGTAGCTCATCTAGATGCAGCTCTATCTGGTTGAGCAATCGAAGAAGACTATTGTCCCCATTACCATTACTCTGTCTGCTCTTAAGACACTCCCTCATAAAATGACCGTTCTGGACACACTTGCAGCAACTAGTGGATCCATCACAACACACCTCTAAGTGGCTCATACAACAGTTAGCACATGCAGGAGTCTTAGTACCCCCTTGTGTCTTACCACCTTGCGAATGCGCATGTCTAGCTCTGAAGTTATGAGAATTCTGACTATTGTACTCACATTTGTCCCTTGGTCCAGGTGCACTAGCAGATGATGGAGCAGGTCATTTCTGCTTATGTTGGAAAGAAGACTGGTTCGCATTACTCTTTTGCTGCCCAGATTTATTCCCTGATGTCTTAGCCCTCTTATGCTCAAAGTCTTCTCTATCCTTCAGTTGGTTCTTCTCAACTTATTGCACATGGATCATCAGCCTTGCTACGTCCATGTCACCTATTAGTATGGCTGCCTTACTTTCCTTATTTGATAGACGAGTCAACCCAGCTATGAATAAAATCATCCTGCTCCTCATGTCGGCAACCACCTCTTTTCTTCTCTTAGCTCATGAGGAAAGAAACGCCTCATGAAGGTACTCTCGACCATAGGCTAGATCAAAATTGGTTACGCGTAAGCACGAGTTAGAAAGAGATTTTTATAGAGATACACTATCGCACGAAGTAAGTATGAAAGAAGTGAAGGAATTTCCTAAATGTTGCAGCCTCCTAATTATAGATGTAGCGCGCTTCACACCGATAACTAGGACTCTACCGACACGGCTTCATAGACTCCCTAGGACTCTTGAACTCTGTTCTCTGATGCTAAGTTTGTCACACCCCGAGCCTACACTCTGGACGTGGCCGACACTCGAGAACCATTGCTGGCCCCAAGAGAACCCTTGGTATGGCTTACTTACTCAACGGAAGACTTTACTCACGATAAATACTTATAAAACAAGTAAACTGAACTGCTCAAAATATAACTTAGACTGTAATAAATAACATTCACTGCCAAAGTGACAACTTAAGTCTCAACTTAACTGAAAAGGGAAAGTAAAGACTCATGAACTAACATCACTAACTCTGTCTATGAAGCCTCTAAACAACTGAGATGGATGTCGGGACAAGACCCACGACATCCTAATGAACTAAAATACTAAAAGAAATAAAAGGATCCATCGGAAAGCTAAGAGGCTCACCAACTGACTCTGAGTGCTCAACAGGATCAACGAGGTGCTGGATGTTGATCCTGGTTACCTGCGTTTGCATCATAATAAGATGCAAGCCAACTGACATCAGTACATTGAATGTACGAGTATGCGAGTTGGAATGCTAAACACAACTTAAGCTTGAAAGAATCTGAAAGGAACACTTACCTTGGCTTTACTCAACTCCTGAATAACTTAACTCAATATAAACCAATAAAACATATGCAATATATAGAAATCTTGTAAAAAACAATGGAAACAACTCAGTTCGTTAAATAAAATGCAATAACAAACTCAACTTTACTCATAAAATAAAGTAATATAATTTATGTAGGAGATTCTCTAACAGACAACCATCATTATGAGCCTAGGAGGTGATACAACGTCTTGCCTACGCTGCCAGAACTGTCCTATACTTCGCCATCATATTGAACTACTTAACTTAGTGGATCCACTAGCTTATTGTAAGAGCAAATTAAGGAGTGATCTAAAAAGTATGATCCTTTACTACCCATGATGGCTATATGGTTTATGGAGACGTGAGTTATCTAAACTCAATCTCGTCCCCATATCGGTGCTCAATATTACTCCTAAAATATACTTTAGCTCATATGTTTGTAAAAACAAAACTCTTTCTTTGGTTTGAGATAATTACTCAAAAACTTAGCTTAAAAGCTCACTTGGAAATCTCAGTTTCCTTTCTTGATCAAATGTGAAAACATTTTAACTCTTGGAAATACTTAGTTCCCGAATAATCTTTGAAGAATGAACTTTACTCTTACTCTTTACTGAAAACTAGCTCAAAGGCTCTTTTGGAAATCTCAATTTCCTTTCTTGTTTAAATGTGTAAACATTTACTCTTTGGGAATACATAGTCCCGATACTCTCTTAAAGAAATGCACTTCAAACTTTACTCTTTACTCAACTCAAAACTCAAGTCTTAAAACAAAGTTAAAACATTTGTAAAAAACTTTTGGAAAACTTTATGAACTTCTCTTAACTTGACTCTTAAATTATCTTGACTTGACTCTTAACTTTCCTTGAATTGAATTATGGATTCAAGGATTGTGCTTAGTGATAGGAAAGATCTCTTGGTGTTTAGGAATGATTTTTGAAAGCTAAACATGAGAAAAGATCAAGAAATCACTGTCTGAGGGTGGGTCCGCACAGAGAAAAATACTTAAATTTTTGGTTCGAAAACAACTTTTGAGACAGAACGGTTCGTGACCTCTCTGCGACGCGAAATGATTTTTCCCAAATCCGGGGAGCAGGTCCGCGATGCGGAGGCACTGCCCAGATTTGCCCGACGAAAATTCCTTCTTCATTTTTCAGCTCTAAACCCTCTAAACTCCATTGGTTCTTTCCCCCAAACACTTAGAATCATCTATGCCCTCAAATAACATCAGATTCCACTGAAAACACAAGTAAAAACGTGAATCAATCTCAAGAAAACTCCAACTACACAACCCACAAGGATTCAAATGAACTTCATCAAGAATTCAAGGGATTTACTTTCAAATCAATATACTTTGCTAAAATTGAATCAAGTTGGGCGCGTGGGTGAACTAACCCAACACTATGTGATCTCACATACCTTGTAGGGATCACCCCCGATGAAATCCACAAGCTAAACTCGACGATCTTGATGAATCTTGCTTCTCTTCTCCTTTCTCCTCTTCTTTTCTCTTTTCTTCAAGCCCTAGTGTATTTTTGTAAAAGCGTAAAATGATCTAATTCTTATTAGACCCTAACTTAATTACCAAAAATGAAATAAAATAATTGGGCAAGGAAAAGACCAAACTACCCTTTCAAAATCCGGATTGGACTTTCCTTATCCCAACAACCCAACTTCCAAAAGGCATAACTCACTCATACGAACTTGGAATCGCGCAAACTCAGCGGCGTTGGAAATATCATTCCAAGAGATTTCCTACCATATCTGGAATTACCTCTAACTCATCCTGAGATAGAAGTTATGGCCGTTTGAAGTTGGCCAAAACTCAACTTATTCTAACTTAACAAAATTTCCAGATTTTCATTCTTTCCAAAAATGACTATTTCCAATTATTAGCTTCTTACTAGTTATTTCAAATTGCGAGATGTTACAAGGGAATGGAACTAAGTTCTAGTCAATGGAGGCAGAACTAATTCATGCCACTCCACATAAGCCCTCCACCATTCTTTGGCTTCACTCTGCAACTGGAAGGTAATAAACTCTACCCTATGCTGATTTATGATACGCAATTTGTTTAATCCTTACTCTATGTACATGGAACACTAGAGGCTTCCATTTCAGAATACTTAGTCAATGGTTCATGCTCAATTCAATTCAGCATAGGTCCCAACAACGAATGAAAGAACGCATCAGTACCGGAAGCCTTATCCATCCTAGGGGATGACGTAGTAATAAAATGAGTAACTAGCGCTTGAGTAGCCGACACAGTATCACGACCCGAGTCTACACCCTGGATGTGGCTGGCACTCGAGGACCATTGTTGGTCCCCAAGAGAACTCTCATTCTGGCTGACTACAGACGGAAGACTAACTTAAGCATGGAAAAGCTTAAAAAAAACTGAATTCAATTCCAATACTCAAATTTAAAATAATCTGAACAAAACTGAATTGATAACTCTGAATAAAATAAGATATTCAACTAGCCAATAATAGGCAACTCAAGATTTTAAAACATTTAATAAAATAAATTAACAGACTTCTGAAACCCTACAGTCTATCTATAAAGCCTCTAAATGACAAAGATGGAAGTCGGGACAAGACCCACGACCTCCTAACAACTGATATAACTGAAAGTAAAAGTGGAACCCTCCAGAAGTAAGGAGGCTCACCATAGCTAACTCAAACTCCATGTGGTATCAATGAAGCTCCTGTTGATGACCCTGAATACATGTATCTGCATCATGAAATGATGCAGACAGGCCAAATGGCTCAGTACGTGGAATGTACGAGCATGTAAGGGGAATTCTAAAGCATAACATAATCTTGAATTTGATAAAAAAGAAACATACTTACCTCTTTTCAAACTTACTTAACTCAAGGACTACTCAAGGATACTCAAAACTACTCAAACTTACTCAACTCAAAAGTACTCAAGGATAAGATACTCAATTCAGTAATAAGGTTCTCAACTCAGCGAAACTCAACAAGAAGGTACTGGACATAATGAAGCATATATCAACTCAAGATACTCAACTCGAAGGTACTCAACTCAAGATACTCAACTAGAAATACTCAACTCAAGATACTCAAGGATAAAGAAACAATAAAAGATGCAATATATATATATATATATATATATATATATATATATATATATATATAT
>JAJOOO010022979.1:0-19396 GCA_029582685.1 Solanum piurae | reverse complement strand
ACATTGAATAATTTAAAGCTCAAGCTAAAGAAGATGGTAATTGATTAGTTTTGACTATGAAATATTGGTTTTTTTTTAGAAGTAATTTCTCAATATTTTAAGGTGTAATTTTATTGAAAAGTCTATTGATAAGATGTTGAGATCTCCAGAATATTGAACCAACTTTATGTTATTGACAATGAGTTTTTTTAGTTTCTGAAACTTGGTACATTGGATGAATCACTTTGTTCGTGTAATAACTTATTTGTGAATTATTCATGTACTAAGTGTTTGTGTCTATCGAGATGCATATGTCCTCAACAAACTTATTACTTTCGAACCGAAAAAACCCGATAAAAACCTAACCAAATCGACGGTTATTTTTTTGAATTGGTTTGATTTGGTTTTAGAAATTTAAAAATTGATTTAAATTAATTTGGTTTTGATTTTAACTAATAACCGATCAAAACCAAACCATGAACCCCTATTCAAAATAATATGAATATATTATAAAATTGCGACCCTTGGGGAGATGATCACTTAATTCGAAAGCTGGATGGATCATTCCCACGTGACAAACACATGAACAAACCAAGCCTCCATGTGTCAAGCAATTGTAGGATCCTAGATTCTGGTGTTCAACCACAGGAAAACTGACGTGGCAGATCATGTAACATCAATAACTCAAATTAAACTTAGCTAGCGTTTGACCATAGATTTCTAAATATTCTTGACAAATATTATTTGGGTGAAAATTTAGGTAAAATTTCACCATGTGTTTGGCCATAGTATTTGGGAAATATATTTCACTTTTTTAGAAAAATATGATTTATACCCATAAGTTTTAAAAACTATCAAAACTAACTATAAGTTTGTATTACAAGTCAATTGAATCTTCGTTGCAACAATAACAAATAGTGTCCATGACACTAGTGCAATGTGGTAGTTTGAAGTGAGTGCAACAAGCATCATTCCATACATCGTGAAGTAGACAAAGCACATGACTTTGTTATCCTGAGCCGATTGTTCATCATTTTCATCAACAACCATATCATCATTTAATATTCACTGAATATTTCATCACTACTTTGGTGTTCACGTGAAAAATTATGTAATACGACACAAACAACTACTATATAGGGTGTTTTTGTAAAATATAAAAATTTGGGGTAAAATTTCAATTTTCAAAAGATCCCAAATAATGATATTTGGCTCAAATACTAGAAAAAACTAGTATTTGGAAATTTGGGATATTTGCCAAATAATGATAAATCGTATGAACAAACACTATTTGTCAAATATTTTGCCATCACTAGGTATGTGGATGAGACTGTTGCTTCATTTAGAGTTCTCGAGTTTGAGTCATAAATATAAAAAAATTCTTCATAAGGAATAGTTTCATTTGAATGAGACTCTACACAATGCGAATTCAAATTAATCTTCTGGATTTTGTTGATGAAGTTTAAATAAAGACAGAAAAAATTAATTTCCCTCCACACATTAACCTTATCTTGAATTCCTCTCATTTGTTGCCACTCTTTCCTTTCCCCTCTCTACCATAACCATCACATTCAAGATTTTTCCCACAATGCATCAATTTTTTCTTAAATTTACTCCCTTTAAGTTTCTTCACATTTGCTGCCACCTCTATCACGAACAAGAATGGCCACCAAACTTGGATTCAGTATAACAAGCTCTAAACTTTTTCATGCCCCTTTTAAAAGACCAATCTTTTCTGCTTCTTCTTCACCAAGGCTCCCATTGATCCCTTTTGGTGTCAGTAGAAAGTTGTCTATTAGAAGAAAGTTGTTGATTCTTTCCCCTAAGGCTGCTGCTGACCAGCCAGGTTAGTTAGGGATTTAAAGTCTTCATCTTTGGTTCTATTTACTGTAATTTGTGGATAATCTTGATGGGGTATCAAATTCTTTAGTTTATTTTAGGTGAAGTGGTAAAAGATTTTATTTTTATCCATTATTGTACTTTGGGGTTCAGTCATAGCCTTAGAGAATTTGTTAACTGTTAGTGAATGGTTGTATTTGTCACTGATCTTATGGGAGCTTCAACTCTAACTTGAAGTATTAAAGAAATTAATTTTAAGGCATAGTGAAAAGTAAATGTGTAATTTTGGACCTTTTTCCTGGACATGTGGAATTCATTTAGTTCATCTTGGTGCTTTGTTTAAGTTCTAAGTGTAAATACAAGATTATTTACTAATAGGAAGGGTATTGTTTGGAAAGTATAACGAAGGGTAAAGTAGGATATTTCGTGTAGTACAGGGGAAATTTGAACCTTTTCCCTTTTATTTTTTCTGAGTTGATGATTGTCTGGAAGGATTGTTCTGTTGGTAGATGCTTCGTATTACTTAGGGAATCTAGGATTCAATCCAAGTTCAAATACTTTAGCTGTTATAGATAGTAGTCTTTCAATCACTTGTATGATGATGATATGATATGAATTTAAAGGGAGAAGAGGGGATTGATATAGATAATCCCAACTTATTTGGGACTGAGGCTTAGTTCAGTTGGTTGATGCTTTGTATTGTTTAGGGAATCTAGGATTCAATCCAAGTTCAAATACTTTAGCTGTTATAGATGGTAGTACTCTGCTGCACCTCGGAAAAGTAAACTTTTTTGTATGATCAATATGGCGAGGCAAGGTTATTGCAAGGAAAAGTGATTCACTGTCAACTACCTTACTAACAGGGGTAAAAGAAATCGATGATAGTGCCTAAGCATGTTCAACCAAATTCTCCATTTCATGGTTCCCATACCATGTTATGTTCATGAAACCTCATTTTTTTGCTTCAGGTCAGGTCAAAGAGGGAGAGGAAGAGGACACTAAAATTTTGCAGTATTGTAGTCTTGACAGGAAAGAAAAGAAATCTATGGGTGAAATGGAACAAGAGTTTCTCCAAGCACTACAAGTAATGAAGCAAATATTTCTATTCACTCCCTGGATTCTTATATTTTTATGATGATTGAGGCTTGTGTATGCGGTTTATCTTACTGCTTTTGATTGTTCTTCTTCATTGCTTCGTTTGGTTCCCCTTTCTAACGAACAGAATGGCTTTGTCTTGGTTGTGTACCACAGTCATTCTATTATGAAGGAAAGGCCATAATGTCGAATGAGGAATTTGATAACCTCAAGGAAGAACTTATGTGGGAAGGGAGCAGCGTTGTCATGCTAAGTATAGAACAATTTCATTTAATCATCTAAACTCTTACAATATGGTCTTTGTATGTCTTCGATATGGTCCCTTGACGGCAAGTCCTCTCAATGTAGGTGCCGATGAACAGAGATTTTTGGAAGCTTCTATGGCTTATGTATCTGGGAATCCGATTTTGACAGATCAAGAGTTTGACAAGCTGAAGTTGAAACTTAAGGTTCTTGGCCATTGGTCAATCATATTCATATATTAATGTTTGATATACAATACAACAGAAAAGTATAGCTTGGTACCGAATGTTATTATAAAGATTCCCTTTATGTTACTTGCAATAACAAATACACCAGAAAAATAAGAGCAACGTAATTGGTATTTCGAACTAAAGTGACTGATTACATTGTATAAGCTCAGATTATGGAATATCAACAATTATCTGGTACTTTCTTTAGGTATCAGGTTGTTTTTGAGTTTGGCCAGTAACTAATATGGGATTATTCTATTATCACAATAAAGGCTATTCTTCTATTTATTATCCCTGTGAACATGGTCCATGGACATACCAAATATTCTTTGCTACTTTTCTTTCTTGTTCTCTTATGCATTGTCATTTTGAAAATTATCTCATTCTTCTGCCATTTTCAATTTTTTCTTGTTTTGTATCTCTTAATTTCTAGATGGATGGCAGTGATATTGTGGTTGAGGGTCCACGATGCAGTCTCCGTAGTAGAAAGGTTTGTCCTATCAGTTTTTCCATTTGACTACGATGACATGCTACTTTATTTCCATTGCGTATCCTCATAATATGCCTTTGATCGAACTTACTTCCCACAGGTTTACAGTGACCTTTATATTGATTATCTGAAGATGTTCTTGCTAAATGTCCCTGCAGCTGTTGTTGCGCTTGGATTGTGAGTAGCATTTCTTTGTCTCTCGATATTTAACTTCACAATTGCATTGTTTGCATAGTTTCAAATAACAAAAAATGAAAGTAGCATTTAAAGTCTTCACCAAAAATATTTACTTTTGAGCTTTTAAGAAGTAAGAGAAGGAGAAATCTTGTGTTGGAGAGTTTGAAGGTCGGTTTTTTCTCTTTTTTGTGTTTATATTATCAAATAGACATTTCTCTTGCCTATCGGAACACCAACTCAATCTTGAAAGAGGAAGTGGGTTTGTGGAATTGAAGACAAGAACATCTTCTTTACCACCAAAAATGGTAACATAAGACCCTTCTTTGCTCATGCTTGTCATCTGCTCGTGAATACCGTCTAGTCAAGTCTTTGCTTCGGATATTTCTTGTTTTATCCTCTTTAGTGTGAAAGTATTTGGCATAAAGAACCCTCAATAACTTGCTTGTCCTTTCCACATTAACTGAGGATAGAAGGAGTTTCAACTCTGCCTTATTTCATGGGAACGGAATAAAAAATGCGACAATGAAAGTAAAGAAGAATACAGCAAAAAGAAGGATAACTAGCTCTCTGTAAAAGTTTTTTCAGTCTGACCCTAATGTTTCCATCAATTTTATAAATTCCTTTCATGTTTGTATCTTGAATTCTTGATGATTTTCAGTCTCTGTGTAAAAAATGGAAAGGTAACAAATTAGCTCATTTGTATTTGTACTCTTTGCTTATAAAGCAACATTCCGATTTTTCTTTAATATGATTTATTTGGTTGCTGTATTACAGGTTTTTTTTCCTCGATGATTTGACTGGATTTGAGATCACTTATCTTTTGGAGGTATATCATTCACTTACCTGGTTCTTCACTTTTTCTCCCTAGTCAAAGTGATTAAGTGCAAAATATTCTGCACTAGCTTGGTAAAAAATTGTTGGCAATGTTCATTAGCTTAAGCAAAAAGACATGTAGTTTGAAGATCTCAAAGCATGAGCCAATACTAACATGGGTGGTGAATCCGGATGGATTTATAGTAGAGAATGTCTCGAAATAGATTATTCAAGGCAGTATATGGTAAGTTAGGAGTTCAAACTAGTTTCTCGAAAGGATTTGAAGTAAGAGTGGTGTTTGTAATTATGTCTAATCTTTTTGAGAGGTGTTAATAATTACTACACTTCTGTGCAAAATCTGCATATGTGGTAATGTATATTAACCTTAGTTTCTTCCATATGACCACAACTGATCTTCATTGTTCTGCACTTGCCAATTTTCGTAATTTAGTCATTGTTGCATATGCATGCAAAGGAAACTGAAGTATGCTTGTACCTGTGTTTGTGTCTCGGGGTGCCAGTTCCGATATCATGGGTGTTTGTGAATCATAAGACCATATCGTAGCAAGCCTATTTAGTGACAAGAAACTCATATGCACATGTTGGAAATTTAAACTCAACTGGTTCCTTATCCGTGTTTCTGCTCGTCTTTCTTTGGGAGAACTAACTGTGATCATTTTTCTTTCTCTCGAAAACTAACTGTGGTTCATTTTTTTGCAGCTTCCAGAGCCATTCAGCTTCATTTTCGTGTGGTTTGCCGCATTGCCCTTCATATTGTGGCTATCCTTTACATTTACAAACATTATCATCAAAGATTTTCTGATCTTAAAGGTATAAAAGTTCATAAACTTTATGTAGGATGATGTAAAGGTTGTATCTATTTGAAATTGATGCATGATAAACTTAAATTTCAGGGGCCCTGTCCGAATTGTGGAACAGATAACACCTCCTTCTTCGGTACCATATTATCTGTGTCTAGTGGAGGTAAAACCAACAAAGTGAAATGCACAAAGTAAGTCCAAAAGTGTCGATGTCTTCTAAGGTTATTCCATCATCATTCTCTTGTTGATTTATATCTCCATAGTTTAACCATTGATATAATTTTCTCAGTTGTGCTACGGAGATGATCTATGATTCAGCCACACGCTTAATCACATTGCCGGAAGGAAGTAGCGCATGAAATCTAGGTACCTATACTATTCTATTATTACTCAAGAAGAAAGAAAAGACGCTTATGTTATGTTAAAGGAAAATGAACCTTGGACCTAACGCAACATAAAGAAGAGACGCTTATTTTAGTGAAACTTCTCCCATTGTCCCTTTTCCGTACTACTTTAAGTAAATGATCATCTTTTAATTTCTCTTGCAACTTATAGACCTCTTAAACTACAGTCTGATCCTTGTTGAGCAAACTCAAAATCTTATGAAAAATCATTAAACCACTGTCTAAAACCTCGGAATATTGCAAACGTTTATGATAGTGTGATGCTTCGTCTGTAAGGTGAAGCAATATATGAGTAAACATTAGACGTAAGCCTAACATTGTTCGGAAGGGTAATATTTAAGGGCTAAAATCGAAATGGTGGTCTTGAAGAGGGATATTTGCATAAATCCGCCTTTACTCATGTATAGAATTATGCTCTTTTTTGTGGAGATAAGTTAAACTGATCAACCATGATGGTGACTGGCCTTTTGAGTCGAGGATCTATCGGAAACAGTCTCTCTACCCCGATAAAGGTAGTTGTTGTTGTTGTAACTTACAACTTTACTTGTAAATGCAGGGTGAAATGTGTGTGAGACATCTGCAAAGAGATTGCACTAACACCAGTTTGCATGGGAAATAAATCATATCAATATGTACATGATGAGAGCAATTTGTAAAAATAAAAAACCATTTCTTATGTTAAATGGTGGATGCTTTGCAGTTTGCAGTGTTTCAATATGTAGTTGAAGTAATGCATGTATATACTATAGGCTAAAAATTTAACAAGTTTTCAGCACAGGGGAGATTATGAATGTTTTGATTCAGATTATCAAATATCCTGAATAGAGTTGGTACCTATCTTCAGCTTTACTTGATGTTTTATTGAATGCCTCATAATTAATGACGGAGTCAGAAATTCAAAAAATAATATAATAATAATGTCACGGAGGGGATTTGACCTAGTGACTTATAACAATTTCTGAACCTCCTTTGGCTCAGCTCATGATTCGGTTTGAGTCGTTAGTCGATTATGGGGTTATATCAAAACTAAATCAAATACACTACTAGAATAGTGTATTTGATCTTCCCACCCAAATTAATGGGCAATTTGTGCTATAAAACATGATCTTCCCACACAATTTTCATCGAAGAGAACGGTGGAAAGCAGATTTCCATTGAAATATGGGGAAAGGGTTAGATATACCCCTCAACTTTGTCATTTAGAGCTGATATATCCCTCGTTATGAAAGTGGCTCATATATACTCCTACTTATATACAAATGGCTCGCATATACCTTTTTTCTCTAACGGAAGTGAAAAAAAAATTAATTTTAGTTTAATTTTTTAATTATTTATTTTTAAAAAGTATAATCTCATATGGGTATATTTAATCCTCCTCAAACATTTTTTTTTTACTTTTTTTTGTTTCAATGACTAATTTAGATTTATTATTTTCATGGTCAAATTTATTTATGTTTCACTAATATTCTTGTAAAATTTATTATAGACGATCCAATTTTTTTCTTCAAATACAAAAATGAAATTACAATATAGCCAAAAAAAATAGTTTTTTTTTTCTTTACACTAAGGAATGAAAGAAAAATATAAAATAAAATAAGGAACTCAAATAATGATAATCAAAGAAGTCAAAAAATAATTTATGTATGAAAAGGATTAAAATATACCATGAACTTTGTTAGAAAAATCATATATACCCCTAAATGATTTTAAAAAAAATTAAAAGTCAAAAATATAAATTTAAAACTAAAATATTCACTTCCGTTAAATGAAGGGTATATGTGAGCTCATTTTGTAACGGTAGGGGTATATGTGAGCCGTTTGTATAACGGTAAGGGTATATATGAGCCACTTTCATAACAAGGGGCATATCAGCTTCAAATGGCAAAATTGAGGGGTATATTAGACCCTTTTTGAAATATTGAGAATAATCATTGAACATTTTATCTTTTCTCACGGACTCAATCAAAATATATATGGAAATAGTCAGTGATCCATTTTTAGTTGGACATTTTAATGGAAGTAATTTTTAGTAGTGATATAATTCATATCCATCAAGTTAATTCGATTTTTAAGAAACATAATGATATTTCTCTTTTTTAATTTTTTTCCCTACCATTTGAAAAAAAAAACTTTTCATTTTTTATTTTTGGGGTTGTTAAAAGCCCAATTCAGTTGCACTAATTATGAAATTGTACTGATTTTCCTGCCCATATTCTGCTTGACACGTACCCATGCATACCAAACTCTAATCCTCCTTTTACTATTTTTTTATAATCAACTATTCCTTGTATGACTCTTCAAAATTTCTTAAAGTTATTTAATTTGTCAAAAGAGGGACACAAGACATGCAACTAATCATAAACAAAATTCTGAGAACTTAGAATCAAGTTTAAGTTCAATGTTAGCCTACATTCTTAGAACATCTCTATTATTCCCTCCGTTTAAAATTTTGTTTGTCCTATTTCTTTTTTAGTCCGTTTAAAAAAAGAATATTTCTTTTCTTTTTAAAAAATCTTTAATTTCAACTCGTGATAGTAGAGGCGAATGATTATAAATTCGATCGAACCAGTAACTTTGATTCAAATTCTGAATTTGTAGTAAAAGAATCATTGAATATTTAGAAATTAAAACGAAGGAAATATATTATTAGAAAAAATCAGTCTTGAAAACAGTACGGCGGGCTAAGCCCCAATGTACCACATAACTTGCTTGCACGTTATCAAAAAAATCAAATGTAACAAACCTTATAGTTTTGATTACGTGGTACTATTAAGATAAAATAATTTTTAGAACAAAACATTTGACTTATAATTTATATTTTATTTTTATAAAACAATTGACTTAATATCCCTAAAATGTTCGTGGGGGCACGAAGGTTACAATGTTTTAATTATAATATCCCTTAGACACAAACTATAAAAGGACCAAATTTATATGTCAATTTCATCAAACAAAATTGTTTTTTAAGTGTAACATTTTCATTCCTTAGGGAAAAAAAACATGGCATCTTTTAATTGCAAATTGAGTTTGATTTTCTTGATCATTGTGTCAATGGCATTTTTTCATCAAGCTATGGCTGCACCCTATTATTCCACCCCCACCATTAGCCCCACTACCTTTAAAGCCATGCCTTGGAAACAAGCTTTTGCCACATTTTACGGAGACGAAACTGCTTCTGAAACAATGGGTGCGTTACTTAGCTGATATCGACTATATGAATCCTTTTTGCATAGTTTGATTTACACTTTTACAGTCAACCATCAACGTACCACAATTTTTTTTCCTTATATATATCTAGATTTCGGAATAATCCATTATGCATGTGAATCAACCAAGTTACACAAAACATTACTTAATACTGTCTTTGAAAAATCATCAATTTTTTTTTTTTGTGAAATTTAGTAATTTTTCACACGAATATTTATACTCAGCTTTAAAATATTGGGTTCAATTGAACTCGTTGATCGCTTATAGTGTAGAGAATATATATAGTATTACTGGATTTTAACCTGTTATAGTATGTCATTTGTCTTATTTTTCAAGTTACTGATCTCACTCGTTATTTGTCATAATCTCTTAGGTGATCTGACAGTATAATCATTTTTTTTTTGTGGTTTTTTAGGTGGAGCTTGTGGATATGGAAACTTGTTTAATTCAGGTTATGGAACAGCAACAGCAGCATTAAGCACAGTATTATTTGGCAATGGATATTCATGTGGTCAATGTTTCCAAATAATGTGTGTGAAATCAAAATTTTGCTATACAGGGTTCACCACAATTACAGCCACAAACCTTTGTCCACCTAATTGGTCCCAAGATTCAAACCATGGTGGATGGTGCAACCCACCACGCCAACATTTTGACATGTCAAAACCTGCTTTCATGAAAATTGCCCAATGGAAGGCTGGCATTGTCCCCGTATCGTACCGCAGGTACGTAACATAAAATTTTACATCATCAGATCATTTGAAAAAGTTATCGAAATACGTGATAGTGTAAAGAATTTACAAGCATGAATTACTCATTTTGTTGAATTTAATTAAAGAATCAACTTTTAGGACAATTGAACCA
Organism: Solanum piurae; assembly: GCA_029582685.1. Lineage (NCBI taxonomy): Eukaryota > Viridiplantae > Streptophyta > Magnoliopsida > Solanales > Solanaceae > Solanum > Solanum piurae. The sequence continues at coordinate 9,234 of JAJOOO010022979.1, read as the reverse complement.
TCAACCAGTAGGCTGAAAGTTCGAGTCATGTAATTTTAAAATATTCTTTGAAATCTCCATTTTGTCCCTCTAGGGTTAATTTTGCATCACTTCATACCTCTAAAATAATGTGTATGGTTGTAGGGTACCTTGTATTAAGAAAGGCGGGATTAAATTCGCTCTCCAAGGAAACGGTTACTGGTTATTGGTATACGTGATGAACGTGGCGGGAGGTGGTGACGTGGCAAGCATGTGGGTGAAAGGAAGCAAAACAGGATGGATGAGCATGAGCCACAATTGGGGAGCATCATATCAAGCATTTGCAACACTTTCAGGCCAAACACTTTCATTCAAGCTCACTTCATACACATCTCAGGAGACAATTATAGTTAATAATGTTGCACCTTCTAATTGGCGTGTAGGCATGACTTACCAAGCCAATGTCAACTTCCATTAGTCGAGCCAGTAGATTCTGAATATTTTCTTCTGAGCCTTCTAGAAGTCCAGATCCCGAGCCTCAATTATAGGCAATATTTTTCGCCTTCACTTTTTTTTTATCTAGGCGCCCTTCAAGGAGTGGTGCGACCATCTTTTTCCTCTTGTTGCTATTTGTCATAAAACTTTTATTTTGTGATATTGTACCTAGTCTTTCATCACTATTGAAAAGAATAGAACAATAATTTTATCATATATAATTTCTTTTTTTTCAAGTCTTACATAGGCATAATTCCAATTAGTGACGATGAAGACATTGATTAAACGAATTAATTAACGAAAATTATACCAAACAAATTTGAGCAATAATTGGATCAAAATACTATATTCTGATTATCACTAGAAGATATATAAGTAGGTAGACAAAAAGAATCTGATGTACCAACTAATAATGGAAAGAAAAAAAAATCAGAATTCTTTTTTTTCCTCCTCTAATCATAATTAGCATGGGGTTACTCTTTCATCAAGAAATCAATGAGAACATATCAAGAGAAAATTATTAAATATACTTAAGATGTATGACAATTGAGTAACAAAATTAAGCTTAATTATCTAATTCATCATCTAATTGTCTTTCATTATAAATTGAAGCTATATATATCATCAAAACTAACTTGAGAATCTAATCATATTTTGTAGCACAAGTAATTTTACATACAAAATAACTCCATATATTATCATACCATAAACTTGAACTAATCGCGAAAAATAAACCTGCATTTTTATTTTTTAAATTTTAACTTAAAATTCCTAACGGGAGATAAAAATATCAAAACCTAATCCAAGCTTCGTGATTGATTCAAGAGAAGGTTAAACAATGATTGTGTATTGTTGATCGTCTCATCTAAAAATTTAAACGTACAATTAAAAATAACATTAACATATATTTTTTATATCTTTAACGGATCGTAGATTAAAGAAAAAATCTACAAGAATGGAAGGATTTAATTTGTTGAATGGCTCCTTGCCAATCAAGAATTATCCATTATTGGAGTGGGGGACATATAAATATAATGAAAACCAAAAGATAGAATATTTTAAGTGCATAAGGTAACACAAAGAGCCTTTTTTTTGCCTTAAGCACGCCTCTTTCTTTTTTGACATGAATTGCCATCATCATATCCACCCCCTCCAAAATCATTCATTTAGCCTTTGTCACCTGACTCTACTCCCTCACCCCCCCCCCACCACCTCTCACTTATATTTATCTGTCAGAAGTAGAGTCAGAATTTGAAGTTTATAGTTATTAAGTTCATAAATATATTTATACATATTAAACACAAATTCGATACTAAGCAAAAACTATTGAGCTCGTCCGAAACTGTACATAATATTGTAGCTTTCGCCATGTTGCTTAGATTCTACAACAAATATTGTACCATCCATGTTGGATCCTTAAATAAATACATGATATTTTAGCTTCATCGTCCTCTGTTGCTTGAAATCTTTGAAAATATTATTATGCTCACTCGTCAAGGGGTCGAGCTAGCTCATTGGTTGAACCTGGTATCTTCGATTCAAATCTTATTTTGTATTAAGAAATTCATTGAATATGAGTAATTTTGAACCAGAAACTTTGAAAAATTAGAATCTCAAACTCATAAACTTTAAGTTCTAACTCCGCTGGATTTTTAAATGATGCATTAGGTGTGATTACATTGATGCAAGATCCAATCAACATAATTAATTTCGATCCCATTTAAAAGTTGCATTACTTTCAAATTTACATGCCAAAGTATAACAGCTCATTTTCCCTCAAAAAGTTTGAAACAAAGAAGATTCACTAATAAAGTTGGTCAAGACTTCACCACAAAGTATACATTTTTTTTTTGAAAATAGAAACTTTATTTCAAGATTATGGCCCCCTATAGTCTACCCCTAACAAAGTTGGAAAAAAAAACATTACAATAAGACTTACATTGCCTTAAAAAACATGTTACATAACACAAACTTCACAATTCACATAGTAATACTTCCCTCTTTTCTCCAATTATCTCCATTTTTGCCAAAAAAATAGCCTTTTGATGATCAATCCTGGAAAGAACTCAACAATCTACACTCAATTAGGCAATTCCTTCTTCAAATGGGCTCACTTCTTTATCTTACTCTAACATTACTTTCATTCACCGCGACTCTTACAACTCAAGCACAAGGTATAAAATCATCGCGACTTCTTGATCTAGTCCTACGAGACAATACATTCCGTTATTACAACACAAAGAAGTTCAGAACCGCGAAATTATACCCCATACAGTTACCATCCAATCTATCAGGCATCAAAGTCGATTCAATAAGGTATCGTTGTGGTAGTCTAGCAAGATATGGTGCAAAAATTAAAGAATTCAAATTGCCAATTGGGGTAAGTATTCAACATTGTGCTGAAAGAGTACTTATCATTCGACAAAATCTTGGATCTAATTGGTCTTCAATTTACTATGATAACTATGAATTATCAGGTTATCAACTTGTTTCCCCTGTTTTAGCACTATTAGTATACAATGCTGGTGATGACATTGTAACATCGTCTAATATTCCATTTGAACTGAAATTTCTATCTGATAAATCTCCGATCACTATTGATTTTAGCAACACTACAAGAGTAGTAAATTCCACACCTGGGATCATACCATTATGTGCTAGCTTTGAGCGCGATGGAAAGGTGATACTAACAAAACAAGTGTCACAAAATGTTTGCTCTGCTGCAAAACAGGGGCATTTTGGTTTGGTTATTGAATCGCCTTTGATACCTTTGAAAAATAAGCGCGAAAGTAAGTGGAAACTAGCTATTGGGAGCTCGATTGGAGCTGCATTGGGCGCGTTTTTATTAGGTTTGTTATTAATAGCTATATTCGCGAAGGTGAAGAAGAAAGCAAGGATGGAGGAATTGGTAAGAAGAGCATATGAAGAAGAAGCTTTGCAAGTTTCAATGGTTGGACATGTTAGAGCACCAATTGCAGCAGGTACTAGGACTGTTCCAACTATTGAACATGAGTATAGTCATCATAATACTTCTTAAAAAAAATTATTTTGTGGATTATTATTCTTTTTGTAAGATGAAAATGTTTTTGAAGTTTTATGTATTGATAGAATTTAAATGTTTTAGGCTAGGAAAATAGATTAAAATGCTGACAATTAATTTGTTGTATCTGTTCTGCTAAATTGAACTTCTTTTTTTTTGGGGAATTCTTTTGCTCTTTGTTATAATTTGTCTACATTATAGTTGTGATTTTACTTTTTTTCCATTGTTAGTGTAGTTTTACTTCTGGTAATCTTTTAGAAATAGTTTTTCTACCTCTACGAGGTAGTGGTAAGGTCCACTCTATCCTCTCCAGACCTCATTTGATGGATTTCACTGGATATGTTGTTGTTGTAGTGTGGTTTTACTTGTTAAGATGGGTAATTTACTTGATTATCTAGGTTAATTATATTAACCATTTCTTTTTGTAACAAAATGTAGTATTTGAGTAATATTATTTTTATGGTATTTATTTGATTCTTCCAAATAAGAATTAAATTATGTTGAACTAGAGCTTGATTGTGATCCAAGGACTTGAATAGCTTGATCTTGAATCTTTGTCTTAAATTTCACGACACAAACAAATAATCTTTTGCTCGAAAATGCTTCAAATTTTGAGATATTTTGTTCTTGATCCTTTGAATACTTGGGAATAGCATGTAAATACTTAAAACATCTACGACTTGTAGAGAAATTAATGACCTTTGATTCACGAATTCTCTTATGTCTTTTGTTCTGAATTTGATTCGATTTATATTATATAGATATTTTCTATTATTATAGATGATGTAAAAGTTGGACATAGAAGTTGAAATACACACAAAATGCAAAATAAAAAGACACTTCCATGTGGGGTTTTGACTTTTTAGACTGTAATTGAAATGATGTACCATAATAATGAAAAAAAAACAGTAGAAATAATAAAAGCTTAAAGGCGTGTTACTTTGAGTCGACAAAAACTTTAGAAAGAAGGCATGACATGCTAAGCAATCATGAAACATTGTGTGATAAACATATAAAAATTGTACATGTTTGACAATTGAGAGTCATATATTTGTAAGAAAATAGATAATAGCATAGTAATGCATTTCTATAAAATTGTGAGTCTCTTTATTAGCTTTTATTTGTAGTGTATACTAGATGAGTAAGCACGGGCCCAACATTAAAGTGAGTGAAATTTCATATTAATATCCAACTTAAGTAGCGTTGAAGTACCTTCAAATACAAAATTATCACTTTAAGAATAAATAGGGGACTGATAAAAATGAATATTGAAGAGCTATAAAACAAATGGTACATTTGTGATACCTATTACACAAATGTGTAGTGCAACATATAAATCCTCATATGGTTAATTGTAAAGTTACATTTAGTTTCAAATAAAAAAAAAGAGAAACCTATGGTTTGAAATCAGTATAAAATGTGGCAACATCTCAATTGGTGTGGTTTATAATGCCAGTAAACTAAGGTGTCATTGTTTGAGGCACACCCACAATTTTTATGAAAGTTATTTCATAGATCTCTTTTTATATTTGACAATGAAGATATCAGTCGTTATGTGGACACCAAGTAAATAATTAGTAACAACCTAAAACTTCATTTTTAACGATTTAAGTAAATTTTAAACAATTAAGTGATTGGACTAAAACTTCGAACTTCATTTCCCCAAGTGCAAGTAACTTTTAACATTAAAAGGTATATAAACTTATGTACTTGCCATCCTTTAGTAGGAGGAGGTTAATGCAAAATTATTGCTAGTTAAATTTGATACACTAAATCTTACTAACATATCATATTAAAAGAAAATAAGAGCAGTTTACACAATACCTTTATTACAATGGAAGCCAAGTATAAATCAAAGTGAAGATTAATGCTCAACATCAAAATGGTATTGTCTCTCCCTTAAATTAAGGGGAGTTGGACAATGCCAGAGACCAAATCTAATGTTATTTATTATGTCTAACTATTAATACTTATCTCAAAAAGTATGAATACAGAGCTCAAATTCTATGAATGAAAATATGATTTACTTGATCTGTTTCCATCTTCCCTTTCAATCTCATCCAAGCTTTGTAACTGAAGGCGGCATTGTATATTGCAGGGGTTCATCGAACCCCCTCGGCAAAAAATTACACGGTATATATAAAGTAAATTTTCTGTATTTCTGTAGATATATATATCTTGAACTCACTCAATAACAAAGAGAAACTGATGGCGCAGTGGCAAGTTCCCTTGAAATTAAGTTGTACATCACTGGTTTGAATCCCAGTGAAAGTGTTTTATTTTTTTCTTTTTCAGTTGTTTTTCAAAAAAAAAAATAGTTTTTCTTTTACTTTAAAAAACATGCTAAAAGTGTAGTTTTAAACCCAAAAAAATTCAAGATTTCCATTTCTAAACGCTTATTTACACGTTTATACTTTTATTTTTTGAACTCCTGAACTAAAATCCTGATTCCGTCACAGATTGTATGGTCTACTTATACGATTCTTACTACATAATATCTCATTTAAAACGTAAGATGAATGTGTCTTACCATTTCTAGAAATATATATATAAATTTAGGTACGATAATAAAATGGTTAAGCTTGGATGAGATTGAAAGGGAAGGCGAAAACGTGTGTACTTCATCTATAAAACACGTGTTTTTCGTGATATATCTGTATTTCTTTTCATTGAAATTATGAGACTGTAAGGGAAAAATAGATCAATCCATAGATTATATAGAAAGCATCTACGTGTTATACATATGACATGTGTCTTTGTGATATAAATGGAGTAAGCTTAAGAAAATTACAGATTTGTCGTTGTTAGTCCTTCCCAACTCCCATTTCTAAATAAGAAGAGTAATAAAATAATATAATTTTCTAGAATGTAGCTATGATTGATTCGATAAAATGGAAGGAATACATTTGACATAAAAGAAAGATATGTGTGAATTCTACCTTCGTAAGATATGTGTGAATTCTACCTTCGTAAGATATGTGTGAATTCTACCTTCGTAAGATATGTGTGAATTCTACCTTCGTAAGATATGTGTGAATTCTACCTTCTTCAAACCTCACTCTATGAGAAAACACTATGGAATGTAGTATTAGTTATGACTGATTTGATAAAATGGAATGAATGTATCTGATGTAAAAATAAAATATGCATACATTTTATCTTTTTCAGACCTCACTCTATGAGAATACACTATGGAATGTAGTAATAGCTATGACTGATTTGATAAAATGGAAGGAATGTATCAAACGTAAAAATAAAATATGTGTGCATTTTACCTTCTTCAAACATTATACTATGAGAATACATTGAATATGTTATTGTTATCATTATTGATAAAGTGGAAGAAATTGTTTATATTTTTTGCTGGAATTTTTTATTTATTTATTTTTTGGAAAAAGGGAGGGGGGTGGGGGGTCATCATTAAATCTTGTGTAATAAATTAAAGAATAAAGAAATTGTCTTTTTATTTCTTTTTCGCTCTATTAATCCTTGTAGGTCCTCTTGTTGTAATTTTTTTTTTGTTAATACTCTTTCCTCATTTACTTCTTTGTCTTATATGAAAAAGAAAAATCCCTAAACTTTTTTTTTTCTCTTTTTATTGAATTGTTTTTTATTAAACTTGTAAAAGACCAATATAAAAAGGTGTGACTTCACGGATGTGAGAAATTGCTAACAAAACAAAATGGGCCTATTTGTCTCACCCCTACACTTAAGACCTAATTTAAAAATCTAAAACCAAGAAGTGTCTAGACACTTTATTTTTATAAGAATATGTAATGGTTTTTAATTTTGTAACCTAGCTTGCCTATAAAAGGAGATATCTTTGTAAAGTTATTTACCACTACAAAAAATGTTATATTTCCCTCTTTATTTAAGTCAATTTTTGGGAAATTATTTTGTGCGGTTTTCGGATTTCAATAATGAGTGTATATGTTTAGAAATGATTGAAGAACATTAAAGAATGACCATTCACGATAACTTACATTTCAATCATCTGAAATCGATTTTAAGCACATTTTAAGTTAGGGTGTCCACGAAAAATTGAATCAAGCCAAAGAGAAAATATTGTCAATTCTTTTTCTTTTTGGTTTTTTAATTTTAAAAATGATAAATTTGGGTTTGGCTTTGATTTTAGAAATAAAAAAAATCAAACCAAATTAACTATATAAATACCAATTTAAAAAATTACTATTTGTACATATTAATTTTTGTGCACTCCTAGTTTGTAATTTAAGTTTTTGCCTTTACTTTCTTGTTTGACTTGTAATTTTGTGTTGATAATTTCTAGAATTTATTTCATGTTCAAACAACTTATCTTTCAGTAGTTATAAAATTTTCAATATTATCTAATTCAATTAGCGTCTATATCTTTGTAGATCTTTAACTTTATACATAAATTTTATAATGTTCCTTGGAGATGATAAATTTTTGGACGATGTAAACATTTTTTAAATTTTCCCATTATTTACCTTTTATTTAGTAAGGTTTACTGCTTTAAATTTTTTTGGAGATTAGTTTGAAAATAATCAAAATTTACATTTTTAAATATTTTTTTCAAGGGGTGTCACATACCTCAACAATTTACTTAATATGGACTAGAGGTCGGAGTGTCTTTTTATAATTAAAAAAATGAACAAACCACAAAATTGACCTAAATTGAAGTGATGAAAAAACAATTAAATTTGTTTGGTTTGATTTCAATAATTAAATAATCGATTAAATTTATTTGAATTGTTTTATAGAAACTCCTATCCGAACTAATTTATGACCAACTCTACTCTTAGGTTCAATTTTTTTTTTTAAAAAGGTAGTAGGTAATATCTCTCAATTTGTCGAAGCCAGCCTCATAAAATCAAACGAAATGGATATAAATTGACTTGAACATCACGATTAAAAAAGAAAATTATGAAAAATATTGTATACCACTGATGCATATATAGATATTTAAATTCACTATACCATATAATTAATAGCATGACCAAAACTACATACTCCCTCTGTTTCAAAAAGAATGGCCCAATTTCCTTTTTAGTTTGATTAAAAAAGAATGTCTCCTTTCCTTTTTTGGCAACACTTTAACTTCAACTTTCCACATGGCATGTTTAAGGCCACAAGATTAAAGGGCATTTTGGTACATTTAACATAACTTAATTTAGAACCACAAGATTAAAAAGTCTTTTTTCTTTTCTTAAACTCCGTTCCAAGTAAAAGTAAGTCATTTTTTTAAAACGGAGACGGAGGGAGTATATTTATTCTTTGTCTTTTCTATTAACCCTTTGAAAGATTCCTCAATTAATCTAATATATTAGTATGCCAACTACTATGGAGGATCAATTTATCTCATTAACAACTTGTCTCTTACCAAAATTTAATTTCTGAAATATCAACCAACCAATAATCACTTTGAAGAATCAACTCAAATTAATGATTCTCTCCCCACCAAGAAAAATGAAGTTAAAAGGGTCTAATTTACTTACAATTTCTACCAATAAAATACTTAGGGGTCGTTTGGTTTGAATATGAGTTATGATGGGATAAATTATGTTGGGATAAGTTATGTTGAGATTAGTTATGATGGGATAAGTTATCCTGGGATTATTTCTTATTGAGTGTTTGGTTTGTTATATTCAAAATAATATATATTGATAAATTTTAAGAACAAGTTGTTTGTTTACAAAATTACCCTTCACTTTATTTAAACTTTTTAAATTTTTCTTTGTGAGCTTTAGTTATTCATTTTT